>CM021105.1:129057417-129261189 GCA_007115665.2 Sequoiadendron giganteum
ACTTATTCATGCTTACAATAAGTGTAGAGGGAAGGAGAGAGTGTGAGAGAGTTCTAGAGAATAAGGGGTAAAAAATGAGTGAGACAAAGAGAGAAAGATGATAAAGATTAATGATTACTAGAATTTGACCTCATGATTACTAAAATTTGACATGTTGATTACGAATATTTGACTAAGTCTGAAATTTTTGAGATCTTCCAAAAACTAGAATTTGCATTATAACTCCTAGAGATCTGAAACCACTCTCAAACATCGCGAAACTATATACATGAGATATAACTTAAAGTATAATATTGTAAGTGTACATATTTAAATGTCAACTTAAACTATCCCTTAAAGATAACAAGAATAAAGAGATAAGAAAAAGAGAAGAAAAAAATTTCAATGTAGACCAAAACGTGAGTGCATTATAATGCACTCGCTTTTAGGAAATGTTTTTTATTTTTTCAAAAAATGCACTTTTTTCAACTCAAAATATCCATGTTTTTTTAAATTTAAACCAGAACTTGAGCATGTTATAATTTGATTGCGTTATAACACACTCGCGTTATGGCTTAGTAATGACTGATCCTAGGCTCGGTCATTACCAAGCCATAACGCGAGCACATTTTACTATAATGTTCTCTCATTTTCACTATTTCAGGATGAAAACTTAAATTGGCCACAAATTGGCTACCCATCTTTTTGCAGCCACCCAAAAGGAATTCAATGCCATGATTAAGTACCATAATGTAGTCAAACGATGGCTTGATAAGAAGGCCTCCGACCCAAGTTTCAGGTAGGGGAGCCTTGTGCTCAAATTTGATGAACAACCTATGAAATGAGAATAACATTCCAAATTCAATTCTCCATGGAAAATTCCTTTTTGCATTTCTAGAAGCAGAGCTAGCAATGCCTATGACCTAGAATACATGGAAAAAAATGTATTAGAAATACCAGTAAATGGTATTTATCTGAATTTTTTTAATTAATTAAAGACTTTTAGTTCACTAAAAAAAATCACTTTATGTAGCATATGTAATTATTTTTGTAAATAGGCATTTTTTGTGAATAAAACAAGAGCTTAAATGAAATAACTATATTATATTCATGAGGAAATATTTACATATAGTACAGGAACTGAGGCCTAGTTTTGAGCCTTGAGCTCAGAGAAAGAATGGAAACCTTCTCCCTCAAAACAAGCCAAAAATATATGCATCATCACACAAGTGCACAAACACTACAAAAGCATCAATCCGCCATACCAAGGCTATACACCATGTTCTTGAAAGTGGTGATCCATTTGATGCCATTAATCAACTCCACCACTTTTTTTACCTTGGGAAGGTATGAGGCTAAAGTTTGGGGTCACTGGAGGTGGTGCTCAAGGTTCATGATCTAGAAATATGAAAGGAAGGGCATCCATTGTACCACTTCCACATTGTTGATGTGTCAGCATAGGTCCATTGCAGAAAAAATATGAATACTAGGGAAAACCACCTAAACAATTCTTTTGACTCCATCTAGATATTATAGACTGAACATTACCTGGTAGAGATTAATTATCCATGGTCTGGAAATGTCCAAATCTAATAGAGAAGCTACAAATCAGGAAATTATGTTCGCATTGCAATGTGGTTGGTTCAGATCCTTCACATAGTCCCTCCCCAAAACCAATTTTTATGCAATGATGATCAAGTGGTTCTTCATCCATAGGAGGCACTTGATTTTGTCATTTGTGACCTCCCCAATGAAGGATATTTCTAATTTTCAGCTCTAAATCCTATCCAAAGTTCCCAAACCACTCGTGTTGCAAACAAAAATAATTACTAGGTAGAAAAGCACAACGAAAGAAACTTTCCAACTTAAAGACTACTTTTGTAAGCTGAGCATACTATTTATAGAAAAATGTGAATTGGAAAATCTGGTGAATGAAAAATATTTCCCCATTAAACAATGACAAGAAACACAAGTTGGCAACAAAGATTAAAGGGAAAATCATATGAAGGATATTTTATGAAGCCATGAGGAGTTAATTCTGGTGTTGGGAATTAATGATCATGTATATGACCTACCTGTTGGATGTTGTGGTTGTGTTTATGATATGTGGTTGTCATTGATGTCAACACTATTAGCATTGGTGATTTTGAAGGCTATATATGTCGAGGATATTGAGAAAACTTTAGTAAATACATTGCAAGCAACTAGTGAAGCTAAGAAGGTCGAAATGATGAAAATTTGTGTTCATTGATGATCAGGAGGAATGAACTAAAGGGTTTATTTCTGAGCTTATCTAGTATGTTTTCTAAAATTTTAAGTGGTACACATCAAGAATTCAAGAAGTTATGAAGTTATACATTCCTACAGTTATTCAGTTACTGTAGCAAGTGTTGCTAGAAAATGAGATTGCAATTCTAATGAATTGGGTTGTTGCGTATGTTTTTGAGGTTTTCAATGATGTTTCTAGATTGTGCTCTATTAGTGTGGTATGTCTGCATTGATTGGCATGTTCATGATCAAATATTTTTCCTTATTTTTTTAAGGTTTTCATGTTCTTGGCTGACATGATGGTGGTAGCGTGTTGTGGATCATTATGGATTAATCTTGTATTGTCTGGAATGTTTGAGGATGTTTATTTATGTCCTCATTATGTTTTTACTAACTTAGGTTGGTGAAAATTAAGATTTTTTCATGTATTGAGGCTGAAAATTATAATTTATTCTTTATTTGTGACCGACAGAGTTGATGTAAATCTGTGTAGTGGATATATTTGAGCAATTGTTTACTCATTTTAGAGTATTCTTTGTGAATGCATGTGAATTATATGCAATATATGCATGAATAAATATCAGATCAATCAAATGCAAAGTAGAGTGTGAAGAAGTTTGAGTGAAGTGTGAGGAAGTGTTTCTTCACCTAACCAAAATTGTAATCAAGCTTTTGTAGAAGCTAATTTATTAGTTCAACATCATCAAATGGGTTTAATATGATTTTCTTATGTAAGGTAGTGAGCCTTCCCTTTGAGCGGTGAGATCTAGGAAGTGTGCCTGAATGTATGTGCATTCCATATTAATTTCTTTCATTATACTTCTAATAGGGTATAATATTGTGGACTAACATCCACCATGGTTTTTCCCCTAAAAGGGTTTCCACATATAAAAATCTTGGTGTTCATGTGTCTCTGATGTGTTGTTTATTTATGCTTTCACTATTAATTATTAGATCTGAGATTAAAATTTGTTTGAGGTTGAATAAGCTTAAATTCTATAACAATTGATTCACCCCCCCTCTTAGTTGTCTATCCTTGTTTTTCCAACACTACTGCCATGTGTTCATTATATTAATGAATGCCAACCAGCTCACTCATGTGAAAAGATAATTTTAAAGGCCACCTCTTTCTTAATAATACAAATGTCTTTTCCAAACACATTTCTTGTTTCCTTGAGATCTTTCTAGAAATAAAGGCCCCTACTTCACACATATTATCTTGTTGACAATGCTTAAAGAGCTATCAATAATGGTAACACATTTATTGCATGTGCATTTGAAAATTGAATGAGCCAAAAGATTTTTTTTTTCTAAGTGTAAACCCTTGAGTAAAAGTTTCTCTAAGGATTGAGTCCGTAAAATTCTTTCATGGGCACAAAAATGGTTGAGGTGTCATCTTCCGCTCGAAACATTGAAATCCCATTTTCCAAACTAGGCCATGTTAACATATTTGGAGATGTCTCTTATGGTTACACTTTGAGGCCTAAGGAATAGAGTTTTACTCATACCAAAATTGTAAAGCCAAGTCAACACATCAAACCAGAGGTAATCAAGGATTTTATAGATAATATCTTTGATCCTGAGCTTCACACAAACACTAAACACCCCTAAGAAGGGGCATTGCAAATAATGGTTGCTAGAAGTCCGATCGAAGGCCTTGGACTAAAACTTTGGAATTATGGTCTACTAAAATACATGTTGCCTTTGACACATCCATTTCTAGAGCTAATAGACATATGTGCAAAGAATCTTGAAAAAGGCACCAGAGCTATCAGTGGTGGCAAGCTAAAAGTCACCATCAATGTGGCAGCTATCAAGGATATGTTGTGCATTCCTTCAAAAATGGTTGCTAAGAAATTCTCACAAAGAAACATGGAGTATTTCTAGGGAGCAAGGAGAGATAAGTTGCCATTCTAGAAGGATGAAATGAATTCATAACTTGACAATTGAGAGCTCGTTTTCCATTTGGCATTCAACCATTTTCACTTGGACTTACAAGCTATATTTTCAAAGCTAGCTTTTGTATATGCCTTGGAAAGGGACAACGAGGTTGTCCAATACCAAATGGGCCCAAATTTCATGTTGAAGAAAGAAAATATTAGGAGATGATTAGACTTCGTTGAGGTGATCATAGAAATATTATGTTAGGAATTGAGCAGGTATAACCATTCTTTCAATTTCAGGTACTCTCTTTTTGTACATTTTATTTTACATCAAAACCCTATGTTCTTCAATAATCATTTGTCACTCAATATGTTTGATACATCAAGGTTATTTAAGCCTCTTTTAGTCTATACCCCTGTACTTTCAAGCTCATGGGATTATTATACATTTGTCAACTATTTCTCCAAAGGGTTTACAATGGATGAAGAATCACAAAATGCCACAAGATTATTTTTTGAGATTTTACTTTTGTAATGTCAAAAAAAGGGTTCTTTGAATTTTTCTCACTCGTTTGGGTCCGCCTTATAGATTTTGGCTTAATGTTTCCTTGATTTATTGTTGTAATGTGGATAAAAAATTCACATTAGGTCGTGGTCTCTTGTGAACTAATGTATTTCAGTGGTACCTTGCAAAGGTGTTGTAAATTGTTGTGACACACTTTCACAATTTTCTAGGATTTTATCAATTAACTAAGCATAATAAAAACAATTTCAATCATAATTTACATTAACCTTGCCTTATTTGGTGTGTTGTAAAGTGTTGTGACACAATTTTATATTAATCTAGGCTTATAATTAATAATTAGGATTTCTTATGCTTTCTTTGGTCCTATTTTCCATTCACAAGCATCATTTATTATATCTTTTCAAGGATAATCCCGATGCCAATCAATAAAAAATCATAATTTAGGTGTTCCTAACTTGTGTGGCCTAGATTTAGTTTCTAGAAATCATTCACAACCTTGGGCAAATGAGTCCCACCAATGTCTTTTTGGCCCCGATGTGGGTTTTAGACATTTCTAGACACTTTTGGTTTTTGGTCCCATACATTATGTGTCATGGGAATGATTCACCACCTTGGGAAAATGAGTCTTGTGTGACCAAAATTCAAATTTAAATGAAATTTTTGATGGAATTTTATTCTCCTAGATCTAACTTCAGCTTGTACTATTGTAATTTCAAGAATTCTTGCATAATTGAGTATAAATATACAAGGTTATTTCACTCATTTTCACCTAAGAATTTTGTGAGAGAATCCTTATAGAAAATTAAGATCACAAGACAATTTGAGCAAGAGCATTTAAGGATTTCAAGGGAAAATTATCAAGCATTCAAGATCATTCTTGAAGCATCAATCATCATGTCAAAGATTTTATTATCCATGTTTGTTATTTTTCTCACAATTTTGATGTAGATTTAATGATCCAAACAAGCATTGCATTCAAGATCAATCAACATCAAGAAATATTCAAGAACCCAATCCATTGCAGCCATTTCAAGCATAATTGTAGCACTTTATTGCTAGGGTTTGGTGATTTACAACATTATCTTTTTTTCATTCATCACTCTCCCTTTATGTTTACTTTCATTTCAAGGTTTAATTACCAACAAGGGGTTTGACCAAGGAAAACCCCTATTCTCTAACCCCAAAACCATTTTCCCCTCTTCTTGTGTGTGATTTATAGACCTAGGTTGAAATTTTTTCAAGGAGAAAAGTTGTCAAGTCTTCAAATTAAAGTGGACTTATTTGCCACTATTGGTGAATGAGTCCCAATGTAGAGGCATGAAAAGGATTTTTTGTAGATCTGGATACCCTTTTGGCTAAAACCTATTTTTCACATTTTCCTGAAAACTGGACTAATTCACCTAACTTGGCAAATGAGTCTCAATCAATAAAAACAATAGATTTTTTAGTGATCTAGATCTCCATTCTTCCTTCTTTAGTCTTCCAGGTGCACACTTTCGGTTTCATAGCTTTTTACCGCATTTTGTTTATATTTCTAGGCCATTTTGCATAATACACTATGTTTTCAAACATCTTCTTTTCCAAGTTTACACTTGTTGGTGAACCCTTCATTTGACGTTATTCAATCCCTTAGGACAGTTTGTTTGCTAGATTTCAATCTCTTTTGTATTGAAATATCAAGGGTTCGTGCTTGAGTGAAACACCTATTGGTTCCCAAATCAACAGATCCACTAAATCCTAGAGGTAAACCACATTCATGCTCAAATCTAGTGTAGGATTTGGCGAACTATATGAACATGAATTTTCACCCCTAATGCAAATTCCATTTTACCCCCTTTCACTTTAGAAAAACTAAGACAAAGGCGTAATTTTAGTTAATCCCACTATCCACATCACACTTTGTTGGAGTGACAAATAAATTGAGAGGGAGGGAGTGAATCAGTGTCATAAACTATTTTAACAATTTTTACATAAACTTAAATAAATAAGATTTATTCTCCCATTTATCAATGATTAACTCATCCATATATTTAATGCAATCACATATAATTGTAATGAGAAGTATGACAGTGAAACTTATCATAACAAAGAATTCACACAATGAATCAATGAAACACAGATAAACAATGACACAAGGTATGTCAAGTGGAAAATCCTCCTAGGGTAGAAAAACCACTCCTAAACTGTTGCCTTTCTAGGCTTATATTAAAAACCACTTTTGACAATGCCTTATAGGCTTATTTCTAAGCACCAACTCAAGGAGCACCAACCCATCATTTTGAAACATTGATTTCATGGAGCACCAACCCCTTTTTCATTTTCAGTAAGACATACAATGATACAAAGGATTTCTTTGTTTCTCTCTTTTCTCTCAAGTGCCTCTTGAAAGACAATACCTAAAATCCTCAAATTTCAAGAATGAACCTTCAAGACTCCAGCCATTGTCAAGCCTTAAGACAACTTGATATTCATTGCATATATCAAATTTTCAATAGAAAAAATTAACATTTTTTCAATACAATTGCTTTCATGTACTCACATGTTTTTCATAGATATTTTTCATGAATCTCGAAACTATTATCTCTCTCTGTTTTTTCTTCTTAGAAAAATGACATGATTTATTTTCAAAAAATTACAACCCAACAACTTATTTTCTCATTTTTCAAAACAACAGAGGTAAATTTTTAAAGCACCCACTTTCTGTTAAATCTGTTTTCCAAGTATTTCAGTGATTTCGAGAAGTACTCATCATGAAATATTTCTTCTAACAGAAAGATCAAGGAATATGCAATTTTAGAAAGAAGGTTGAACCCTGTCCACACAAGGAGCCTGCATAAGAAATACTGACTAAAAAACAATTAAACAATATATTCCATGGACCATTCAAAAGATCCTTGAAAAAAGAAGCAACAAAAATGTAACCGAAACCCCATTTTTGTGTACTTAGAAACAAATACTAATGAATCCAAGGGAAACAATGATATATTTCATAGAAATCATGATTACCCACCAACTAAAACACAATTCCTTAAAGAAGGAGCATAAATGATATGATAACATATCTAGGTATCCATTTCAGATTATGAGTAATCGAAATTCACTATTTTTGACCATGAAAAAATAAACCCATTTGAGCATTTTTTAGAAAAGAGAAAACAATTGTCTTCTATTTTTGTACCAAGAGAAGTAACAGTGCCTCAAAAAATAGATGATAAGGTGAATACCTAAGGAGTTTGAGATAATATGTTATGAAGATATTTACCAACCTGGTTGAAAGACAAAACAATAGAGCTTCTTCCTATTTCGAGCCTCAAACCAATAACAAAAGGCTAACCAAGACATCGACCATGGAGAGGGTCTTGCAGAGAGCTCCATTTGTTGTCAAAGAGTAGAAGAAGACAAAGAAACCAACTACGTAATGACTAACACTCAACACCCATGGTGGCAGTAGACCTAGGGTTCCAAACCCTTGAGCTTGTAAAGCACAAAAAAATGACCTAATTTCATTTTGCAAGACACTCAATGACTTTGCCAAGTCCTAATCCCATTTCAAGTCCATGGCACATGTAATTTTGACTAAATGAACCTCATCCATGCAATAAACTGACAACATAATTAAAAATAATACCATTTGATTTCCTTGACATACCAACATGTCAAATACCTTATACATCTAGGCATTATTGCAAGTCGATGTTAGTCACTTTCCAAGTGACTTGATAAGTAATTTCGCATACTTGTTGTCGGCCTTAAGGCCTAATGAAATAAATAAACATAAGACCTGATTCCATGCAAATGTAAGGTTCAACTTACAAACTTTTCAAGATAACCATACTAGTATCCAAAACATATGACTTCCTTTGAAGTCATCTGTATATAAATGTAAGTCACAAATAATCCATCCAATCCGCGGTACAAATATTTCCATGAAATTTTCCATGTTCATAATTTTTTCCAAAAGAAGATGCCAATTGATATCAATATACCATATACCCATTCCAATATCAATTGCTTATGGAAACCTAATAGGATTTTCTTAATATTAAAAAACCACTCCAATGATGATTCCAAAATCCAAGTTAAAAATAAGCATTACCTAAAAGATGTTGTAGATCACTATAGCACTATAGAGCTGAAAAAACATGTCAACCAGTATTGTATCACCTGGACATAGAATCATTATCCTATAAACAAGATTCCTTGTAAAGTGTGGATGGAGTCAAGAGACTAGTACCATAAAAAACAACATCATAAAGCTAAAGTCAAAACCAAGTATGCTAAGACATAGTATGAAAAAGAGTGCCATCCAATAGAATGTAAACTGTGCAACTGATAATCCACCACAAATATGCCAATCTGAAACACAATATTGTCATCAAGGACAAATGCCAAAAGAGAAACTCAACACACTTGGCATCTATTTTTTGTGTCGATGGGAGTGTTTCTGTCAAGGACACCTATGTGATGCCTAGATGTCCATAAAACATGCTTACGTCCCTGGAAGATTCCTACGAAAGGAGTCTACAAATACATTACATTTTTTTTTGGAAGTTGAAGAGTAATGCCCCTCTTCGGCTGGCCTACCTGAAGATGGTTGTTTTTCATCCCTTCCTTCATATTCTTCATCTCTTCTTTCATTTTCAAGTTGGACAATCTTCTTCACAAACTTACAGAATCTCTCCATTCTTTGAGAATCCATCCATAAGCTTTGTAGAAGAATTTCACACTCCATTGAAAAGATCTACCACTCCATCAATGTGATAGTGCAAGTGCATGAAACACACTATTGCAGAAGAGGCTTGAGTTCCTCTCATTTTCTCCTCCACAAACCTTGAGCGCTTTGTTTAAAGGTGCTAAGCTCTGCTCATCTTCTCTATCATCTTGGTTGAGTAAGCACATACTATTTTGTAGTGTCTTTTGTTTTATTTAGCTTGTATTCTCTTCTTTATCATTATTTCTATCATTGGAAACTTGGTTGTCCATGGAGATGTAAACTAAACCAAGTATGCTAAGACATTGTATAAACAAGAGTGCCATCCAATAGAATGTAAACTATGCAACTGATAATCCACCACAAATATGCCAATCTGAAACACAATATTGTCATCAAGGACAAATACCAAAAGAGAAACTCAACACACTTGGCATCTATTTTTTGTGTCAGTAGGAGTGTTTCTATCAAGGACACCTGTGTGAAATGTAGATGTCAGTACACCATGCTGACATCCCTGGTAGATTCCTACGGCAGGAATCTACAAATATGTTACATTTTTGTTTGGAAGTTGAAGTGTAATGCCCCTCTTCGGCTAGCCTACCTGAATATGGTCGTTTTTCATCCCTTCCTTCATATTCTTCATCTCTTCTTTCATTTTCAAGCTGGACAATCTTCTTCACAAGCTTACACAATATCTCCATGCTTCGAGAATCCATCCATAATCTTTGTAGCAGAACTTCACACTCCGTTTTAAAGACCTACTACTCCATCACTGTGATAGTGCAAGTGCATGAAACACAACATTGCAGAAGAGGCTTGATTTCCTCTCATTTTCTCCTCCACAAGCCTTGAGCATTTTGGAAAAAATTTTTAAGCTCTTCTCATCTTCTCTATCATCTTGGTTGAGTAAGCACATACTCTTTTTTAGTGTTTTTTTTTAATTTAGCTTGTATTATCTTCTTTATCATTATTTCTATCGTTGGGAACTTGGCTGTCCATGGAGATGGAAACACCAAAATGGGGTCCTAATTGAGGCATGCCCCTAAACGGCCCCAACATTTCCCCATTTTTTATGTGCAGGTGAAGAGATCTCAGAGAAAGATGGTGAGAGGATTTCTCTACAAAATTATCTTCATCACCCTTGTCCTAATATATTTCTTTTATCGTATTCGTATTTATGTCTTATTCTTGTTAATCTCATTCTTTTGTTCAAGAAACTTTTAAACTAGGTTGTTAGTCTATCTTTTAGAGTTTAACCTTGTCTCTTTGATGTTTTGGCCATATAGATGCTAGAGCACCTATGAGATGCCAATGTGTCGTGCTATCATCTCATAACCACACTTTTGTCCTCTGATAGAGGGCTACTTGGGACATAGAGTTGACCTTAAAAACTGACTAGTCTAGTATCTCTTCATCCGCTCTTTGCCTTTCATGACTTGGGGCCTTGTAGTGGTTGGTCCCCCTCTCTTACATTTTTGGTGAACTTGACGTGAACCATTTTGGTTCCATTCTACGATATTGAAAGTTCCTTTCCTCGTATCCTAGGAGTGTTGTAGGTGTGAGTGTTGTAATTATTTCACCTTGCAACCCAACCTGTGACCCCTAGTAGGTGTATCTGGGAGGTTTTGATGGTGTTGTGTAACAAAACCTTAATCGGGTCACTGAATTATCCCTTAAACCTTAGGAGGCTCTATAGAGGTATCATTAGTGTGCATGATGGTCACTTTCTTGAATCAACCTATTCCCTCTACATAGATTGTGAGTAAGGGTACTAGCATAACCTTCACTTCAAAGGACCTGTCAAGGGGATTTAATAGGGAACCATCTCCTCTTTACATTCCTACAAGGATAAATGGGAATACTATAGTAGGTGTTCTCATTGATCTAACATCTCAAGTGAATATCATAACTAAGGAGATCATGCTAATTAAATTCCTTCATATGGATGGATATGATGTGCCTAAGATTAACCTATGCACATACAACAAAAATTTTGTACCTCCTATAGGAAGTATTGTCTTACCGGTCCTTAATGGGCCTAAATCTGTGAGGCCTAGGTTTGACATCATCCTGAGGTCTGAAATATTCAAAGTGATGAGAGGTATCCCCTGGCTGGTAGCCATGAATGCAGTCCCCTCTGTTGTGTAAAAATGTTTGAAGTTTTTTCACAGAGGTTCAGTACATGTTATCCATGACATGGGTTATCGACCATCCATTGCACATGGCAACTACACCCTAGATTAATTTTGTCGTACATCTCTTGGTCCTCTCCCACCTAGGAAAGACCTCTTGTACCTTATGTATCAAAAATATAAGAAAGGGCATGCTAAGCCAAAATTAAGGTTCCCTCCTTCGCCCTATTATTTTTCGCATAGATCTTGCTTAAAATCTGGCAGCGATGTTGCCAAGGCACATAGGAGAGAAGAAGAGAAGCAGTCCCGAGATCCTCCTTCTTCCCCTTCCGTTGCTTAACTGAATGCTTCCTCTCACCCTATTGAGGTGCCATCTACTTATGTCTCGCACTTGCGACAAAATTCCATGGTGCCCATTTGGTGAAAGGCCAAGAATCCTACATTTGAGCTTCCTACCCTACCCATGGAGCCTAGGCCCATTTGAAGTGGAAGGAAAAAATCCCCCCATAGAGATTCCTCTTTATCTAAGCTTCCCCGGCCTATTATTGTTCCTATCCTCAAAATAGTGAATGAGAAGAGGCTTGCTACCAAGATACTAGAGTCAATTTATCGCAGCATTTCTGAACCTGCCCCTTCTCATCCCATTTAGGAGTCTTTCCGTCTACTATAAAAAATTATGGATGAAACTCCCATGGCTAACCATAATCCTTTTGTCCCTTCACAAATTCCAACTTCTGGCTCAAAGAGTTGTAGGAACCACCTTGCGCTTGAGCGTAAGCACTGACAAAAGGCTCTCCTAGCTGAGAAAGCCTCCTCACAAAAGGAGGAAGAGAAGATGACACCTCCTATGGTGTCCTCCTCTTTCCCCTCTTCTGACTTTGATCTAACTAGCTCTGAATCTCTTTTGGCTCCCACTGTGAGTGTGAATGTGCTCAAAAATTTTTAGGTGTTATCGCTCCTTTTGTGGAGCCACCTCTGCTGACTTCCATTTCGGATGTCTCAGCTTTCTTGAAACCCATGGATATGGTTAATACTTCGATTTTATTCACTATGGTTTTTTCCTCTTCCATCCAACTTTCTTTTTCTTTGGGGAGAGCATGGTCCCTCTAAGAATGGAGGACGTAAGAAGATTCTACCTTCTCCAAAAGGTGGCCCCGTGTTGACTTGTTATGTCCTAGTGATGGAACCAACTCCTTCCTTCGTCGAGTTTTTCACTACTCTTGAGTCTTTCGGTGAGCCTAGCGGTGAACCTCGGGTGCAAAATCCTTCATCCATCAAGGTGAAACATGGAACTCTTGTTAAATGTATGTTTAACTTAGTGAATTAATTTTTGACCTTGTGAGAAATCTTTGCGAAGTCATTGAACTTAGACCCATAGGAGTTGAGTGATGGAGACCTCACTAGTCCCTCTACCTTAATCCTTGTTGCAGGACGATCAAAAGCTCCTCCCCTTAACATTGCACCATTGCAAGCATGTTATCCTTCACCCTATGATGATTTAGAGTTGGAAGCTTATGACCTCTTGTTCAACCAGTATTAGGGGGAGACCCTCTTCTTGATCTTTAGATTAGATGTGCATGTATGTTGTGATGTGTTCCCCCGTGACCATTCTATATATGTCTAGATGACCCTCATCACCCCTGGTCGTGCTTGGATATTGGCATGGTGTTTGTGTTGTATACCTTCGTCTATTTGTATCTTCATTCTTCCATGTTTATGATTGAATTTCAGTAAATTTCGGATGATGCAAAGCATCATGAGCATTTAGGCCTCCTTCCATGTTGACCCAATTTTTAATTTTACTTTTTCTTCCTTTCATTCTTCTCGATCTGGTTAGGGATTGATGATCTTTTGCCTCTCACTGCAGTTAGCTATTACATATATAAATAAAGGAAAATCTAAGCCTGCAAAACTAGATCCCCTTATGCCCTTTATGTGTGATCTATTTTCATTTACATTTCCCTTTATCTTTCTCTCTTCTTTTCTTGGGTTGTCCCTCTTGTGTGTGATAAAGTTACTTATACATTACATAATATTTAGAAAATGCATTCATTTCCAAATGAATGTTTTCTCGAAGATCCTTCACACACTTCTTTGTTAGAATTGCATTCTAAACTTGAAATTCTAATGGAACATGTTTCCTTCATCATGGGTTCATAAAGAAAGGACATGGAAACCCTCCTTTGAAGTGGGAATAGTCTTAGTCTTCCCCTCACATGGGCACATATCCTTCCTTTCAAATTGCTTGATGAAGTGAACATCTTTCGAAAGGATTCTTTGATTATGGATTGATTCGAGAAAGAATACATTAGCTTTTGAATAGGCACATCCCTTGTGTTGACCCTTCCCTTTCATGTTGGGTTCCCAAGGGGCCCCTTCAAATTTTCTCAACAAATTTCTATGGTGTTTAGCCTAGAGGAAACCTTGCTAGATTGATTTAACATCCTTGCATCTAGCTTGGGGGTAGCCCAACTAGACCGGTTTCACTTCTTCTTGTCGAGTTCGGGGGTAGCTCAACTAGACCTACCTCACATCCTTACGTCTAGCTTGGGGGAAGCTTGAATATAATTCACTTTTCAAATAGTGTGTCCCTTGAGTGGACCCTCCTTCCTTTTGAAGGGTTCCTGAGGGAGCTGTTTGAAAGACTTACAACTTTGTGATTATCCACGTGACTATTCATTCATTGGCCTACGTGGCCGATTCGTTATGTGTTCCATCTATGGGTAAAAATTTCACCCTCTCTAACTCTATGGAGTCTCCTTTGCTCGGTCTCCCTCATGCAAGATTTCTTGGGGGATACCATCCTTTCATGTCTACGGGCTAGTAAGGTGATTTTCATGATTTACTTCATGTGAAAGTTCTTGAAGGATACCTCCCTTGAAAGATCATGAGCTTATGAGGCACTTTCATAATTCAACTTTGTAGTTCCATAAAACTGTGAAGTCATTTCCCAAACTCCTGAGTTTTCCAAACCGTGCTCTACTACCTCATCTATTTAGGTATTCTTCTCTGACTTTTCTACTTCTTACTACTCTACTTTACCGAAGCACTCATTAGTACTCATGCTTGCTAAAGTTGGGGAAAAATGTATGAGCATGAATTTCCACCCCTAACACAAATTCCATTTTACCCCCTTGTACCTTAGAAAACCTAAGGAAAAGGCTTAATTCAACTTAAGCTTGATGTCCACATCACACTTGGTGCCTGTTTTGCATCTCAAGGGGAGTGTTTCTGTCAGGGACACTCGTGTGACATGTAGACATCCACGTGACGTGCTTACATCCCTAACAAATTCCTGCAGCTAGATTCTACAGAGACATTACACTTTCGATTGGAATTTGAAGTGTAATGCCCCTCTTCAACTGGCCTACCCAAATATGGCCATTTTTCACTCCTCCTTCATATTCTTCATCTCCTCTTCCATTTTTAAGTTGGTTAATATTCTTCATAAGTTTACACAATCTCTCCATTCTTTGAGCATCCATCCACAAGCCTTTTAGTATCACTTCACGCTCCATTGTAGCAATCTACCACTCCATAAATCCAATAGTACAAGTGTACGGCACACACAATTGCAAGAGAGGCTTGATTTCCTCTCATTTTCTCATCCACAAGCCTTGAGCACTTTAGATGGAGGTGGTAAGCTTCTCTCATCTTCTTTATCATCTTAGTTGAGTAAGCATGTATTGTTTTCTAGTGTCTTTGATTTTATGTGGATTTTATTCTCTTCTTTATCATTATTTCTATATTTGCAATCTTGGCTATCCATAGAGGTGGAAACACCAAAAAAAAGGGTCTAAATGAGGTAAGCCCCTAAACAAACCCAAAATTTCCCCCTTTTTTTATGTGTAGGTGGAGAGATCTCAGAGCAAGCTAGTGAGAGGATTGTTCTATGAAATTAACTATGTCACTCTTACAATAATATATTTTTTTTATCACATTCATATTTATGTCTTATTATTCTTAATCTCATTTTTTTGGTCAAGAAACTTCTAAACTAGGTTGTTAGTCTACCTTTTAGATTTTAACCTCATCTCTCTGGTTTTTTGGTCATACGAATTTTGGTGCACCTGTGAGATGGCAGTGCATCGCACTGTTGTACTGGAACCATGGTCTTTTCCTCTGACAGATAGCTACCTAAGACATATATTTGACCTTAAAAAGTGATTTGACTAGTCTCTCTTCAAATCTTGGGATTGTAGAGTGATCGAAGGACACATAGTCTTCATCATTCTCATCCCTTCTATCCTAACCATCATTGAAACTAAGGTAAGTTAGGGAGTTATTTCCCCTCTTGGCCTTTCGTGACCTAGGGCCTTGCAGTGGTTGGTCTCCCTCTCATAGACCAACGAATAGGAAATGAGATTAGAACACTTTTCCCCTACCCTTCAGGATCTGTCAGACCTAGGAGGTGACCCTTTAGCAACACTTAAATACTCAGACACACACTTAATAGGGTATTGCTTAATAGATAATTCTCTCACAAGAATATGTAAAGAAACATGAAATATCACTCAACATTGGCTAAGATATTGGGAAAATTTAATTAACGAACATGGAGAACATGGTGAATACAAATAACTCATAAAACATAATTGAAGGTTTGTTTATATTTTAAGATTTGGGACCAAACTAAAAAGAAAAGATGCATAAGAGTTGACAAGTGCCAAGAGAAGGGCTATAGAGTCATACAACTAGCATTTCATCCTATAATGTTAAACATATCTTTAAGATATTCGAAAATGTTATCAAATTTTGATAACAAGACCATTGAAGCTCTATCAAATGACCATTCTTATAGATCCATCTAGAAACAAAACACTACTATTACATTCACTAAATTAATCACTCTATTCTTTGAACAAAATTCAATAATGAATGCAACTCAGATGCAAATAATGTGCATGGAAAAACCCATGTAATCCTTGATTATTGAATTCAAAAGAGTATTACATCTCAGCCATGGAGACAATTAGGGAATAAAATATATTCATGAATCTCAATTCAGAACACAAAAAACATCTTATATTAATGACTAATAGTTATATAATCCATCCTAACTTAACACTTTACAACTTTTTACATAGCTCTTGTCTGCCTTATAGAACTTCCAAAAAATTGGAACCCTTGAAAATGAGAAAGAAAGGGAATAAAAATAAATAGAGGCTGCCCTAAAATCCATTTATTGTTGACATATGTCAACATAATCCTCATAACTTCCCTTGTTTAAAGAAAATCCTTCAATCTGCACCTTGCCTCTAGAGTTTTCTTGCCTTCAAATAGAAAAATATTCCCCTACTTCAAGAAAAATATACATCATTTAACCCAATTACATTTTCTCTGTTTTTTCTACCCCCTTATTTTGCTATAGCATTTTACAGTTTACCTCCTAGCAGTGAATATTTTATTCACTTTACCATGCAAAATAAAACTCCTGCTTGTGCACTTCATTTTTATCTCCCAACAAAATAAAGTTTTCTAACATTAAAATGAAACCACTTAACTTTGTTGTCCATGGTGCTTCATTTATTTTCCTCACTCTTTATATTTAAAAGAACTGCTATTAAAATAATTTGAATCTATTCATTAGGAAACATTTTAATATTTAATAATCTACCTTTAAAATTTTACTAGGCCCACTTAAAAAATTTCCTCTCGTGCCTTTTATATTTGCACATCATGTAAATGTAAGATATTACATTGATTTATTTATCAAAATCACTTTTTATTTTTTATTGGAAAAAAGCATCTATTAATAGTAAAAATAATAATGTACAAAAGGCTCTTCCAAGATAAGAATCATGAAAGGAGCTGCAAAGGAAACTACATCAACAAGAAACAACACTAAAAGATACAAACCAGCTGAAGCTAGCAGTTATTTATCAAAATCACTTCCCCCATACTTTTTCACTTTTACTTGGCATTTTAAATGTTTGCTATTTCTAAGAATACTATTAAACACTCATTGGGTAAAATACTTTACCAATACCCATAGATTTCACTCCATATTTAAAATAGTTTCTTTTAAACAGTAAAAGAATTTGAATATTTAAATCCATGGGGCAAATAAAACTTTCATCATGCCCCTTTTCATATTTTACCTTATATTTACAATGTTTCCTCCTTCAAAAGTGAAAGCCCCACATTTTCATTCAGCACATTTTAATAATTTTACCCAACTAACTTAAGCAATCCATTTTTAAAGGTTTCACCAAGCCCACCAAGCCATTTCTTTGAATCCTTGTTCTCCCATTGCACTTTTCTGACAACATCATTTACTCGTGTGGGCTCACGGGAAAAACAAAAAACAAAAAAAATGAAATATTTTAAATTATTAAAATATTTCTTTGGAGAGACCAATCCCCATGCCCCCGCTACTTCCTAGTGATGTCACCATTGGCCTTCTCGGGCTAGCGGGGATTAGTCCATGTTGATCCTATTGGTTGTTTGATCATCATCCTCTATTTTCCTTAATTCTTCTTTCCAACCTCTCTATCTATGGTTTCTCCAACAAGTTTTCCTGAAATAATTTTGGTACATTTTCATTGCAAACATAGGTTCTCTCCTTTATTGTATTCGCTCGAAGATTTCTAAAGCCTTTTCAACAAATCATTCTTGTGTATATCGTCCTTATGGAATCCCATATCGCTGCATTTATTTGGTGAAATTTTTAAAACCATTTCACATGCCTTGTTTATGTCACTTCACTTCATGGACCTGTTGCTCCAAAATAGAATTTCCTCAAACAATTTTGACATATTTTTAATTGTAGGTTTTGTAATCCTCACACAAAGTGAAAATGTGCTAGGTTTTCTAACAATATAGTAGTGCATAATATATCCGCTTCATGAAATGGTATAAAAATTCTTTGATATATCAAAACAAAACCCTTTCCAACCTTGTGTGGTGGCTATCATCTGCAACATACACAGTTTCAAGTATCTACACCAATACTTTACAATACAGTTCCTTAGCAGTCCCAAGGTGCAGTGAGATGTTCTTTGTCTATGCTAGTGCCTCTTCATTAGGTTGATACCTCCTCACTTATTAGAAGTTGAAAAATTATTCCACCTTCCAAGTGAAAGGTTATCATGAGAGTTCATATTACCCCATTCACTTTCAATAGCTTTAATTATTTCTCATGCTTTGAGCTGCTCATTTGTTCTCTATTTTATGTTATAGGCTACTAAGCTTACATACAATATTTGATGAGTGTTTACCTACCTTAAATGTGTCCCATATAATAAGAGCATTTAAAAAATATTCACCCATATAAATTGATTTTCCCTTTCAGTACTTGTAGCTGCTCAAAACACCCAACACGATTAAATAGTGTTGTGAGTTTATCCCATGGTTGTTCAATTACAACATGACCTTCCTCTTGTGAAAAAACTACAAATATTTCTCTTAATTTGATCCACTTATTTTTATGCTTCCAAATTCCAAATGAGTTGTCCATGTGACAATTATTTTCATTTGATTCACTATGTGCATCATAAATTTCTCTCGTTACATCAAGCCAATTATCCTTGCTCTCATTTCAAAATTTTCATTTGTGCTTGCCTTTTGTGCAACCAAAATAGCTCTTAAACCATCATGTCTTTTGATTTATTTACACTCAGAACTAAAAACCCTTTGTTATTTATCCTAAAGTTCATCTCATTTTTCCTTTGATGGAATGGCTGTGGCCTGGGCTACATATTCTTGTCTCAAATTTTGGTCTTTGATTATACATTCATGTATTACTATTTTCCATTGAAACTTATATCCCAAAGCATCATCTTTGACTGTAGAAAAATCAAATGGATCTCTTATATCTGTTTTATCATCCCTAAATTCCATATGTATCTTCTTATTGAGTGCTTAACATTGTCATTGATTTTGCTAACACTCTCTCTTCATTCTTATGGTGAGCAATATTTCTTGGTTTCAAGCTCTGACCTATCATTAGGCTTTGTTCCTACATAGTATATATGTATATGACCTTCTTATTCTTTTAAATGGAAATTTTCATTTCATTTTCACATATAAGCCATAGCTCCCATTGATTAATTCTCCATATAGACTTTAATTGATCCATTCCTTTGCCTCTATGCCACATCCCTACTTTGTAAAAGCCTTCAATAAGCATAGTGTGAGTTGCAATACTAAGTTCGATTCCTTCTTTTGTCATACCTTTTTGATAATTATATTTTATCTTTTCAACATCATCCTTGGATAATTGCTTTTCAACATATTTGGAAAAAGTGTTTTGGCAAGGAGGAACTCTATTGACATTGTTTGGAGAACAAGATTTACTTGTTTCCTCTACCACCCCAAAGATTCACATTATGGTGATGATAGGCATGTAAGAAGACATGTCAAGGAGGTCATGTTCTAAATTTTTTTCACGCAACCTTATATGTGTGCATGTGTGCATGTTTGAATCCACTTCCATAAAGTTCACACCAAGCAATCACTATAGAGAAACCCCTATATGCTTTCCCCTTTGCTTGAGTTGTCTAACACATGTCAAGTCCCCATGTGGGCCTAAGAAAAAAACATTTTCAAACAAATTTCATGCCCAATTGACATGAAACTACTCCAAAATGCATCTGAGGTGAAAAAAAGAGTTGGATTGTAATTAAAATTTTGTTTCTGGCAAACTTTCACAAAAATTAAAACAAGACTAGTGGCCTCTAGAACCACCTTAGAAAAATAGTCAAATGATATCCTAGAGCTATGAAAATGCATAGGAATATCAAAATTTGACACAAGAATGCAATGCAATAAATTGCTTGGTAAAAAAGATTCTGAGGTGCAAGATATTAAATGTCAAAGTGGCCCAATCAGAATTATCTGCAATTGCACTTGTTCAAAGCCAATTATGGCTCACCAAGTCACCACTTCGAAAAAATACCAAATCATCTTATGGGAAACTCCGACTAGAAACATTGGGTCATTTAGGTTCACTGATTATGTGTGCAAAAGGGCCTTCCTTCAATCCAAATTCTTCACTAGATATTATGGGTCAAATTTGACCACCTTGAAGCATGTTGAAAATGCAAATGTAAAATCAGAACAATCTGCATTTTCTTTTGATCTCAAAAAGTATCAAATCATATATTGAGACCCTAAAACTAGACTACAAAGCATATGAATAATAGAAGAATGCAGGGAATCAATATTTTTTCATGATGATCACCTAGCTATGAAATATTAACTTGAATAGGAGGCCACTTTGCAAAACTGAAAGTTCACAAACAAAATAGTCCCAGAACCCTCCACTGTTTCTTTTAAAAAACTTGTGAAAACTCATCATGGGAAACTAAAAACTCATATGCATTCTCACATATGTTAAAAAATTACTCACACCAAGTTATTTTGTATGAAATTTAACTGGATTAAAATTATGACCATCCAAAGTGGGTGACTTAGGTAGATTTTTTAGGGGCACTTTTGAGTGTGCATATCAACTTGTTTTGACATAGGCACTTCATATTTGCAAAATGTGAAGGTGTCATCAGTGGCTCCGACTAGGTATGTATGCCCCCTATGGGAATATAAATAATTTAGATATTTGGGGAGTAGACCAAATATCGATCATAGTGGGCCCTCTGAAACTGCACCTTTATTCAGCCTCTTTTTTACCTCATCTGATCACCCCATGCCACCAAACGAAAAATGGGAGTCAATATTTACCCCTATTAAACACGAATCTGTTAAAGGAGTTGATCTCCCTCAACTCATGCTTGCCTCTATGACACCAAAACAATATCAGTGACCGCATCTCTATAGACATTAGTGTCAAGCTACCTTTGAACAAGTGAAAACTTGCTCCATGTTTATTTTTAGTATCACATGAAAACCAAATCACATAGGACACATCACTACCAATCTCTTTATTTTCTAATTTTGTATCCAGTGATAACATATGAGGATAATGATCAAGACCATATGGAGATGTATTCTTATCACATTTAATAACCCCCTCATATTGATTATGTTCAGAGAAGATATCATGCCCCAAACACAATGTGCAATCCTCCTTAAGGTTCTAAAAACCAGATTTATCAACACCCACAATACCTCCATCTTAAATCATTTTTAAAGATATCACTTTTAGAATCAACATGGTCAACAAAAAGACTTTCTTGTATACTGACAACTTCATGTGTACCATCAGTTGAGAGGCATATTGACCAATATGCCAAAAACTCACTGTTATCTAAAAAAAATTCATTACCAATTAAAAACGCATCTTTGTTTTCCTTCACACAAATTCTTTCCTCATTAGATGTAAAAATGTCCATAATCATACTATGAAGATAAGGAACATAAAAAAATAACTCAATTTCACATTCACTAAAATGAGATCCACCATTGTTTGCATTATTTGGCTTCTCTACACATACACCAAAAGGTTCTAAAATATCAACACAATTTGAAAATTCATCAAAAATAATTGCATTATCATTGAGTAATAATTTTGATTCAAGATCCACATGCTTTTCAAGATTTACATTTTGATGATTCAATAATGAAACTCTTTCACCCATGAGTACATCATCACCATCTTCATCCATAGCTAACATCTCCATACCTTCCTCATATAAACAACCATGAGAAACACGGTCATAAGAACATTCATCAACATCTTCATCATTTCTAGCACTGTGTTGAGGATCAACAAATTGAACACACACATTCTTATCTTCAAATTCTTCATCGTTCACACAATTAGCATGCTCTATTCATGGAGAACCCATATGCATCAATAGCAATTTTTTCATTCACTTGTGGACAAATGATTTCATGAGCATACTTATCATTACATTCTTCCTATGAATGAAAAATCTATAATTCATCCTCATAAGAGAATTCATAATTCTCAAAAGAGAAATCAATTTGGTTGTTACTATGATCCTCATCACAAGAAAACTCGTCACTAGATAGAGAATTCTCACAATTTTTAGAATGAGTGTTTGAACTTTTATCTTCAATATCCTAATCACTGATTTGTGATGAGATGTTAGTAGCACTTGGATTATTTTCATTGACCAAAAAATGACATGGAATGACATCTTGCATCTCTTGTAATTCCTTGTCACCAAAAATATTACAAGAAAAGATTTCATGCATATCTATTTTATCATCATACCATATTTCTTCATCCTCATCACTGTTGTAAGGATCTACATACATTTTTTTTGTGAGTTTATTACAATCAATATCCTTGTCCATACAACATGGATCTTCATTTTTTGATATACTTTTTTCATTTTTTTGTACCATGTTTTGATTTTCCTTAATAGGAAAAATTGTATCTTCTTTTTGAGACATTAAATTTTATGCATAATTATGTTGGGCTCCTTCAACAATATTTATCCAATCAAGTACTTGGTCAAAACTATGAGGCTTCAAATCCTTCGACAAGGTACTCAACCCAGAATCATAAATTTCACAAAATAGATCAATATATGTTGAATCTTCAAGCTTGAAATTTTTGGGGACTTTCAAAAACGCATCTAAAAGTCTCAAAAATTAATCATAGGGTGATTCTCCCTTGCGCCTCTTCATTCTAGGCAACTCTTGAACAAAATATATTTGATCAACTTTGCTCAAATTTTGTTGATGTTCAACTTATAATTCACTATGATCTGCATATTATGATGATGGAGAAATTAGAACAAAAGGAGCATTACCATCTTGAAAAACATTTCTATTATTTTATCCATGAATCCTATTTGCATGTGATGTGCTAGGATAACCAACACTTACAACCTTATGTCCTTTCATCATTGAATATTTCAAATTGTTCTCAATGTTCATGAAAATTTGATATGCTTGATGCAATGTTGTAGGATCTTTATCTCTTAATAGATAACTCATTTTTTATCAAATGCACCTAAGTGCACAACCAAGCATACTACATAACTTAGTATCAAAAACATTAGGAATATCCCTCAATTTTTTATCAAATCTCTAGTTAAAATTTGGAACCAGCTCGTCCTCTTCTTGGGCTGATGCAAGAAGTTGGGTCCACAAAAAGCTCAAAAAATGGAAGTGTTTTTGCTGTTTTTCAGAATTTGTCACAGTTGGACTGAAAATTTGAGGCACTTACACAATGAATTTTTTAAGAAGTCAGTAATATGAAATTTAGAGATTTGAATCTAGTTTATAAATATGTAAATTATTCAAATACCCAGATTGTAGAAACTAAATTTTGATAAAGATCTATAAAAACCACTTTTTAAAAGTCCCTGTTTTTTTACCATACCATGCATGTGTATGGAAAACACTTTTTGAATCAAATAAAAGTATTTTACTAATTCCTTTTGGGGAAAGAGAGCTAACAACATGAAGATTCATGAGGAATTTTTTTTGTAATTTTTTGTTGAATATTTTTTTATTTATTTAATTTTTATTGGCCTTAATTGTTGATTTTAAAAATCAATGTGTACGAACAGCATAATTTGACCTAAACTAAACTTTTTTTCATTTTTTTTTTTTCATTGTGTAAAGAATTGTCTAAAGATTGATGTCATATAAATTTTTTTCTAAAAAATTTGACCAACAAAAAGTTATTAAAAAACAAAAAAGTCTTATATTTCAAGTTTAATGACTAGTTTGCTTTGAAATTAATTAAAAAATAGAAAATATAATCCAATCTTAATAAAAATTATATATTTAAAAACTAGACATCATGTTCTGTAATGGGTTTTAATTTTATAGATTGATTGAGAGAAAAAAAATTCATCAACCATATTGTCAACGTTGAACATTCTTCTTCAATCTGCCTTAGTTTTTTAGTTGTAGGTCATAGGCTAAGGCTTGGATTGCCAAAGCTTTCCCGAACCTAAAACCAAGTTTGCAAGCGGGTTGGGAAACAATTTTTTTAATAACGCATACGCGTTCTGAAACACATACACGTTATTGAAACAAAACGCATCCACGTTTCATAACGTGTACCCATTATTTTTTTACCTATTGGGTAAAGGTAATGCGTACACGTTATGAAACACATATGCGTTCCTTTTTAAGAACGCGTATGAATTTTTGATATATCTATTTATCTTGATTTGACATTTTTTGATGCAATACGTTTTTCCTGCAACATTCTTTTTCTGCAGTACGGCCTGCAAGCTCGATTTCTGCATTTTTTATTGCAAATTTGTCTTGTGCAGGGCATATTCTATTGCAAATTGGTTGAAAAGTCAAGTGCAGGTTGAATTTTCTGAACTAGAATCAAGTACAAGAATAATTTACAAGAAGATTCAAAAAAAAGAGTTTGGATGTATTCATGATATATTTGTGTACTTCAAAGTTCAAAGAAGAAAGGATCTTCATAGTACAAAGTGTTATTTGAATATTTGAAGGAGATAAAAATTTGAAAATTGGTTACAAGTAAATCATTTGCTTTTTCATCAAAAAGGGTTTTGTAACCATGGGATCAAAACGAAGTCAAAGAAAAAAGTTTAGAATGTCAATGACACCCAAAGAAATTCAAGCAAATAAAGATATGGAGGCAAAAAGACAAAAGGATAGAAGAGAAAGAATTCGTCAAATAAAAAATTTGGAAGCATCTACTTCAATGAATGTTGAAGAGAAAGTCATGAGTGATGAAATGAATGTAGATGATGCAAATGTGGAGATGGTGAATATAGAAGAAAATAAAATTATGGAGAGAAACTCAACTATGTCTTCAACTACAACTTTGAATGATATGGAAACAGTACATATGCAAACAACTTCGGGTATGTCTTCAAATCCATCTCCCAATGATATGGAAAATGTACCTATTCAAACAATCTCTCCAAGTATTATTTCAAACCCAAGTCTTGATAATATTGATTTTGCTTGTTTAGATGAAGCTGGATACACCATTGATGATATCAATAATTATAGGGTTGAAAGAATGCAAAAAAAGAAAAATGATGAAAATATATCTTATGAGAATGCAAATGCTAATAAAATCCCTCATATTGATGAAAATGAGAATGAAATCATTTTTACATTTGAAAATGAAAATGCAACCCCTTGTGTGAATGAAAATGAAACCCCTTGTATGGATGAAGGTGAAAATGTTTTTCTTACAATTGAAAAAGATGTGTTAGATAACCTTCGTGGTAAAGTTTCTTGGAGGCAAATTAGAACTTATGGAAATAAAATATATAAAATATTTTTTTATAGAAAGAAATTAGGATTCCAATGGTAACTCATGGTGCAATTAATGAGAATGTGGAAAATGAGAAAAGTGATGAAAAAATTAGGTATTTTTGTAAAACCAAAAAATAAAGATGATTCAGTAGAACAAGTCATTTCTAGTGTTGCTAATGCTATTGATTTTATAGGTAAGAAAATTTGATCTAAAGATAAAAATGTGTCTCGTTGTGCAATAAAAACTGCTTTAGTTGATAAAGCAACTTCAAATAAAAGAATTTTAAGTAAGATTAGTAAATGTATAAAAGTAAATCGCAAAACTTTGATTAGAGCTGCTAAAAGAAGAGAAAATATTGAAAAGGATCCAATTAATCAATGTTGGAGTTTTAGTGGTAGAATCCCAAGATCAGGCATGAAATTAACCAATGAAATTAAATCTTTAATTGATAAATTTTGGCATGATAATACAAGAGTATCACCTAACATTAGAGATGCCTTAAAATTAAGGGTGGGTTCCTTGTACCTCATCCAAAGCATCTCTTAGACATGACTCAAACTGAATTATATAAAAAAAATTTAGATGCTCCAAACTTACCATTGAATATTAAAATAAGTCAAAGATCATTCAAAAAGTGTAAACCTTGGTATGTTAGAATTAATAAGTAACGAATCTCTTGTTGTTGTAAGACTCATGTACAATTTCATTATTATTATGATAGTTTTTTATATATACGATGCACTTTGCATGTTAACCAAATTATGCAGGACATTTGTGGTATTAATATGCCACTTGAAAGAATCAAAGATTTTATATTAGGTTTGTTTTGTGAACCCTCTAACGGAAACTTATTTTATTTAAAATCATGTTTTTCTAGAGAATGTGATAGATGTGCTAACTTTTCATTATTAGGTGAATGTATGCATGAAATTAGTTTAAATGAATTTGGACAACAATTAGCAGATGTAAAAAGATTTTAAAATGTTGAGTATTCTTTAAAAGATGGAAAAACTGGAAAACGTTGTGAGCTAATTATGGAAAAAAATACTATGCATGCATTTATTAAAGAATTTAAAGATAAGATTGTACCCAAATATGTTCAACACTCTCAATATGCTCATTGGCTTGATAATCAATTTCGTTTATGTAAAAACACATTCCAAATTGGAACTATATTGTCGGTTGTTGATTTTGCTGAAAATTATACTCTTCTCCACAAGAAGAAATTCAATCACAGTATTATAATTCAATGCAAGTATCTATTTTTGTTCATATTGTTTATAGACATGCAAATGATAGTAGAGAAGATAATAGAATTTTTTTGAGAGAGTACCATTTTTATGTAAGTGATAATCGATTACATTCATCTGAGTTTGTTCAATATTGTTTTGATATATTTTACAAAACTTTAAAAGAAAGAGAAATTCAATTGCTAGAACATCTCATATGGTCAGATAATTGCATGGGTAAATTCAAAAATGCTAGGATGTTTTATTGATTATGTAGAGCTCATAAGGAAAATAATATCCAGCACATATGGAGTTTTTTTGAAGCTGGTCATGGTAAGGGAGAACACGATGGAGTAGGTGCATGTGTGAAAAGAGCTATTGCTAGAGAGCAACTAAAATTTGAGGATGCTGCAAAATTTAGAGATGCACGTGCAATTGTAGATTGGTACAATACCAAATTATCTACAAGAGTAAGTGAGAGCTCAATAATTCACCGCTTATTTTGGTTAGTTGAAGAAAATGATATTTGTTCTCGACAAGATTGTGAAACAATTAATGGATCTGCAAAATGGCATTCATTTAAGAGTTCGAATGCAAACACACGGACAATATGGACAAGGGAGTTGGCATGATTTTGTCAATTTTGTATTGCAGGTGATTGGGAGGCTTGTGAAAATATGGAATGGGTTGAACAATGGAAACAAAGAGCCTTAACACCTACATCGACACATGTTCGACATGGAACAATAATTGAAGATCATCAAGCATTCGCATCAGATGATTATGATCATGTTTCTGATCTTGTACAAGAAGGTACATTATTTATTGAGATGAATTTTATATGTATGCATGTTTATATACATGAATTAAATATAAGTCATGCTCTTTATTGAATTTTTTATCTATTTTTGTAGGACATGTGTATGTTGTTGTTGCACCCGAGGGGAATGAAGAGGAGACATATTACTGGTTGGCTAGATGTGTTGAGAGAAAATATAAGTTGGTACATCCTAGAGTGTATGATAATAAATTTGAGTATCCAACTGGTTTAGTCGTTGTTGTTGGCACCTGGCTTCAAAAATATTTGATAAGAAAGAATGGCTTGCCTGCATTTGAAGATTATGAAAGACACAAGAAGATTATACATTATTCACATTTGATTTTGGCAACCAATATAAAACTAGTTAGATATCATGGGAGGCCTGCTAATAAAGTTTTATGGACACTTTCAATGGATGATCATGAGACAATCATAGATGCATTACAAAAAAGAGAGGATTTGGATGGTACAACAGAGTAAATAAATATTGGTAAGTATATCTAGTTGTATGTATATATTTAATTGATATATATTTGTCTTTAAATTCATTTCCTTATTAAAGTTTTATATCATTTTTTGTTTCAGGTCTCCCTTGATACTAGATGTTCTACAAAAAAGAGAGGAGATGAACTCTTATTACAATGGAATTCAAATCTAGAGACAGGTAACTATATATAGTTGTAGATACATTTAGTTGAGAGTATAAATATAAAACTAAATTTAACTCATTGTCATTTTATAAAAAGTTTATAATTTATTTCATATCCCCTTAAGCCATCCTCGTATGTGCCATTAATCCATCTGCTTGCATCCCCTTTAAGTCTCTCTATTAATTCCCCTTAATTCATTCTATTAGGACCCCTTAATCCATATCCTTGTATATCTATCCTTAATCCATCCTCTTGCATCCCCTTAAGTCACTCTCTCAACACCCCTTAAGACATCCCCTTAAGCCATCCCCTTAGGTCACATGGTTTAGGTTTAGGGTTTCTAGGGTTCATGAGATGCTTAGAATAACAAATTTATATGGATTAATGGTTTAGGGTTGATCTCCTAGGATTTAGGTCACGTGGTTTAGGGTTTAGGGTTTCTAGGGTTCATGTGATGCATAGAATAACAAATTTATATGGATTAATGGTTTAGGGTTGATCTCCTAGGATTTAGGTCATGTGATTTAGGGTTTAGGGCTTCTAGGGTTCATGTGATGCTTAGAATAACAAATTTATATGGATTAATGGTTTAGGGTTGATCTCCTAGGGTTTAGCTCACGTGGTTTAGGGTTTAGGGTTTCTAGGGTTCATGTGATGCTTAGAATAACAAATTTATATGGATTAATGGTTTAGGGTTTAGGGTTTCTAGGGTTCATGTGATGCTTAGAATAATAAATTTATATGGATTAATGGTTTAGGGTTGATCTCCTAGGGTTTAGGTCACGTGGTTTAGGGTTTAGGGTTTCTAGGGTTCATGTGATGCTTAGAATAACAAATTTATATGGATGAATGGTTTATGGTTGATCTCCTAGGGTTTAGGTCACGTGGTTTAGGGTTTAGGGTTTCTAGGATTCATGTGATGCTTAGAATAACAAATTTATATGGATTAATGGTTTAGGGTTGATCTTCTAGGATTTAGGTCACATGGTTTAGGGTTTAGGGTTTAGGGTTTAGGACCCTTAAGTCATATCCTCTTGCATCCCCTTAAGACATCCCTTTACAGGACCCTTAAGTCATATCCTCTTACATGTACCCTTATTCCACAATCTTGCATCCCTTAAATCACTCGCATAATTCCCCTTAAGCCATTCTCATAGGACCCATTAAGCCATACCTTAGGGTTCATGACATGCATCCCATTCATCCATCCTATGGAAAACATTTGAATTTTTATGAAATTTATAAGATCCAATTTTGTAACTTTTACTATATATTTACTTAAATGAATCAAAAAAATTATAGAACTACTTACAGTTTACATTAATTATTTTTGCAGGTTCTCATCAAGTCGATCTACCATGCGATTGTCGCTGAAAAATTATTTTATCAAGAGACTATGTAAATATCAATTTTTGGTCTTCACGTAAAAATTGATAAGATAAATAATTGGATATACATGTGCACACATATATGTTTCATCATGTTGTATAGTTGTATGATTTTCAATTAACTTATTAGTAGCATTTTAAAAATCTCATTCCAATTTTATAGATTATACATTTCATATAATTGTTCAAATATTTTCTAGAATTGGTAAATAGCTAAAATTACGTGAGCTCTTAACTTATTATGAATATAATCTAAACTATTTAAGGAATATTTAAATTTATCACCTTTAACCATGTGATAAATTATATATTTATGAAATTTGATTGTAGAGATAAGAATTTTTATCTAGTGCATGTATTACTTGAAAATTAGATAAAATATCTAGATCTACATATACATATGAGTGCATATAATCATCAAAATGAACATAACATGATCATAACTGACTGCATATATATAATCATCACATTAAAGTCATTAGATATAAATAAAAAAAAAAATTGTATATGTCAAGTCCAACACATAAAAGTTTAAATAAAACTAGAGATGTCTGGTCTATTTACAATTTAAAACTATTTAACTATCAGACTGATCAGTCAAATCAAGTCTCCTCTTTGTTCTAGGTCGATTAGATGTACCTGCATCATGTTGTAAAAGAGTACAAGCAACTTGAAATTAGATTTAAATTTATTTATAAATTTTGATATAATTAAACATATTTAAACCTAAAAATATTAGCTTTTGGATTAAAAATAAAAATAAATTAAATATCTAGTAAATACAATAAAAATTATTTTTAAGACATGAATAATTTACCATATGATCATGTGGATCTACTGGAACATTTTGTTCAATGGGTAGCATAACTGTCACTTGAGAAGATCCAAATGCCTGATCTACTATATCCTGCATATTCATATAAAGCAATCAATATGTTAAAACCTCGAATATATATATATTTAAAAGATCCGTAAAAATTGTTTAGGATATTTAGTAAAGTTTACAACCTTGAATGATATGACCTCAAGATCACGCACCTAAGATTTCCCATGCATAAATGTTGATGATGTCTCAGGTGCACCTGCAATCGGTGTCTCATGAAACGCCTGCATATATATGTACAACAATTTGTATAGATCATTCACGCATGTGTATGTAAATGTAAAAATTAAATTAGATCTATGATGTGTATTTAATTCAAGCTTAACAAACTTTTTGAAAGAACGCACCTGAGCTGATGATGACTTAGGAGCGCTCACCACAACTTGTGCTTGGTCAGCACTAGGCATGCTCATCTGACCTCCTTGCATCTAGATATATTATATATCAATCACACATCATGTGTAAACATTCAAAATAAATTATATATATATATCCACACAAACTAAATTTAATATATATTGGTTTAAGTACTTGACCAAAAGGTGAGCCCGTATCTACAACACTCGAATAACAAATTTATGTGTATGTAAATGTAAAAATTAAATTAGATCTATGATGTGTATTTAATTCAAACTTAACAAACTTTTTGAAAGAACACACCTGAGCTGATGATGACTCAAGAGCGCTCACCACAAATTGTGCTTAGTTAGCACTAGGCATGCTCATCTGACCTTCCTGCATCTAGATATAATATATATCAATCACACATCATGTGTAAACATTCAAAATAAATTAGATATATATATCCACACAAACTAAATTTAATATATACTGGTTTAAGTACTTGACCAAAAGGTGAGCCCATATCTACAACACTCGACATACATACATGATCATTTTGAGTTTCAGGCATTGTCTAATCATGCATCTACACCAAACACTTATTGAATTAATATTGTATTATATATATAATTTGATGTTATTATTTAAACATGAATTTTGCACATTCCAAAAAAAAAAAAAAGTTCAAAAGATGAACATACCTATGTAAGATGATGCTCAGAATATAGTAAATCCATAAATGACTCTATCTCAAACACAAGTGGGTCACTTGAAGTGGATGCCTAAGTATTCCTATTGCTAGAGCCTCCATTCTCTCTATTGACCACTTCAGCCGCCACGTGTGAAGTCTAATGAGTGAGATGTCCTGAAAGTGAACTCAATGCTCCTAATGTCGATAGCATGGTTTGCTACTGAAATGCAGCAGGTACACCAGGAGAAGTAGGAGGAATAATAGGAGCAATTGGAGCACGTCGCTGAGGATCAACACATGCTCCTAATCTATGTTGGGGCATGCCACACCCAGCTCTCTAAAATGACCTCATATCAAAATAGTTGGGTTTTAAACCCAACTCAAACTTTTCCCATAACTTTCTCAACAAATATAGGGGCACCTCAGAATTGCCATGTGGTGGAGTATCAAACACCATCCACCATCTATCCCAAAAATGTGCAGCTATCAAGGGGTGCCTACACCATAAAATTGAAATTCATTTTTTGGTGGGTGGAATTGGTTGGCTAGTTTGGGGGTTAAAAAAATACTGGCACAGGGCTTCTTTGGTAATTTTAAGGTCATTAATTTCTTTATAGGACAATCCATCTGCATAGAATTGTCTCCTCTCGTCTCTCCATTGATGGAACCTATCTAGGTCCGCATCAATAGATCAAACAAAATCGACAATAGTTTGCATTGTAGATGCAAACTGTGAGAGATGGGGGGGAATTCTAGGCTCATTTTTTATCAGATCTATATTTTCTTGAATGACCGTAAGATTTTCCCTAATGCTCTCTCTCAACTGATCCTGGTCTACTATAGGGGGTGGGGGGTTAGGAGGTGGAGGGTTTGGAGGAATGGGGTTTTCTTGTGGTGGTGGGTTTGGATCTATGGGATCTACAGGAATATGTGGTTCAGGCGTAAAATCCTCAATGCTAAATAGTGGATCCATGTGAATGTACAACCAAATGGCAATTGCACATGTTAAACAATTAAAAAATATATATGAACAAACTAATTAAATAATGCAGACAATTTGAAAGAACTATTTAAAAATCACATTGAACGTGCACAAATCCAAAATGCAATTCATTTGAAGGCCATTCGATTTATCATTAAAAAATCCATAATGTTCATTAAAAATCCATAGCATGTACACATTAAAGTTTATAATTTAAGTTTGTAGAAGTTTTGAAATTTTGAAATTTATGGTTTACAATTTGAGTTTTGGGTAAGGGTTTGTGTTTATATTTTAGAATGTAGGGTTTAGTGTCTAGGGTTTTCTTGATTAATGATATGTGATTATGTATGGTTTGGAGTTTACATATAGTCTGAAAGATATCTAGGTTTTATGGTTTAGGGTTGATAGATAGGATTATATGGCTCATGTGATGTATACATATAAGGTTGTAGACATCTATTTCAAGATTTGGGGATTTTGAAAGTTATATATGTATATTAGAATAATGTAATAACCATTAAGATCTAGAAATTAAAAAAATTGGTTATAAGGATACATTTAAACATATTAAGGATACATTTAAACATATAATAATAGAAACATAGGAATCATGGTATTTGAAAAGGGGAAATGATAATAGGAGCTACCATAGAACACAAAATATTGTTCATATGAGAGACATAAAAGGTATGAGAATTAAATATTATTTTAATAATAAATTATTAAACAATAGTATACTACATGAAACTTAAAGGATGCAAATAAATTAAAATTATAGTGATTAAAAGTAATGATTATGCAAAAAAATAAGGAATCCAAACTACCAATTCGGTAGGGTCAAATCAAAGAAAGTTTGCAACCCAATCCTTCACCAATTATAGAATTTAGAGTTATACATTTTAATTTCTTGATTTTTTTAAATTTTGAGTAATAATAATGAAGGAAAATCTATAAGTTGATGTTCTAGGACCCCCTTCAAGACAAAATGATAACAATCGACCTAGATTATGTTGAATCAAGAGTGAAGGAAATGAAAATTCAGTATGTTATGACTAAAAGTCTATGGTTCTTATAACAAATTGAGGGAAATGCATTGTCTTGTGATACCTCACAATTATCTCTACTAAAAAGAAACTTTGTTGATCACACCTAAAGACCCCATTGTTAGAGAGACATAAAAGGTATGAGAATTAAATATTATTTTAATAATAAATTATTAAACAATAGTACACTACATGAAACTTAAAGGATGCAAATAAATTAAAATTATAGTGATTAAAAGTAATAATTATGCAAAAAAATAAGGAATCCAAACTACCAATTCGGTAGGGTCAAATCCAAGAAAGTTTGCAACCCAATCCTTCACCAATTATAGAATTTAGAGTTATACATTTTAATTTCTTGATTTTTTTAAATTTTGAGTAATAATAATGAAGGAAAATCTATAAGTTGATGTTCTAGGACCCCCTTCAAGACAAAATGGTAACAATCGACCTAGATTATATATTCTAACTTGAACTCTAACCCTAATTTTAATTAAATCGGGTATCATAACCTTAGTTAAACACTAACCCTAAATGCATATAAAATTTTTAATCATAAACCTAATTAAATATTGATTGAATGTTTAACTGACCAAAATTACAACCATTTAACCCTAGACTCTTAAATTAATTTTTACCCCAACCCTAGAACCCTACACCAATTGACGGGGCTAATTCTAACTCGAACCCTAACCTGCATCTTAAATTTTAATTCATAATTTCATAATCCTAACCCTAACCCTAATAAAAATATAACCCTAATTCTAAACCTAGTTGAATACAAACCCTAACCTCAATCCTTACTCGAATATTTATCTTAGAACCCTATCCCTAGAATGAATTTTAACCCTATAAGCAGGTAATTGAATTCTTTAATATTAAACAAGTAAACCTAATCATAATCCTAATTGTAATTTTGAAATCTAACTATATAATATATATAAAATTTTAAGCCAAACCCTAATTGTACCCTAGATTTAACCTAATTTTAACCTACAAATAGGGTTTTAGTTTATGTTACATTTTCTAGGGTTTTAGTTTACGTTACGTTTTGTAGGGTTTTAGTTTACATTTTCTAGGGTTTTAGTTTACGCTATGTTTTCTAGGGTTTTAGTTTACGTTACATTTTCTAGGGTTTTAATTTATGTTTTCTAGGGTTTAGGTTCAAGGATTAATGGTTTGAGTAAATTAGGTTTTTAGAACCTACAGTTTAGGGTTTCAAATTTCAAAACTAAATGTGTCGAATTTAGGTTTTCAATTTAAAATTTTATGTTGTTTGTTCCGTTGATGTTTTCAGTTAATTATATGCAATTTAAAAACTATTAAATATTAAATTAAAACAAACTAAACAAAAATAACTAAATAGCAATTATAAAACAAAAGTAACTAAATAGCAATTATAATGCAAAAATATTGTAGAATTCAACCAACTTGGAGGTCACTGAGGTCAGGTGTGTCGACAGGAGGACGTGAGAGTGAAAATTTGGCAGATTTCGACCATCCAAAATGCATACACGATCTACTTCTCCTTCTCCTAGCACGCTGAACTCGACTGTGAAAATGACTTTCACAGTTGCTTATTTAAAAAATTAAATAGTTTTTACAAATGCGTACGCGTTTCAAAAACGCGTACGCATTGTGAAACATGTACGTATTATGAACACGTATGCGTTATGAATGTGTACACATTTTATAACGCGTAAGCCTTTTAGGTTTGTATCCCCAAACCGTAACGCGTACGCGTTACTGATTTAGGATCGTGTATGCATTTTGCGCGAGAAATTCTTTTTCAGCCGAAACTTCCCCTCTTCGAGGACCCAAATTCTTGCACTTACCCGATAAATAAGGATAATTAAAGCAAGGAAGACCCAACCAAGTGTGAAAATGAAAGGGTATACATTTTCCTACACTACATGTTCTAGAAAACACATGACATTGGTCTTGCCATTTTTTTTAAGGATTCCTTATTAGATTTCAATTCTATTATCTTAGAAGTTTCTCTCCTAGAATGGGTTCGTCCCAATTTATCGTGACATGAATTTAAGGTGTAAATAAAATAAAAATATTGTAGATATAAATAGTGGTGTACTTTAAAAGTTAAAGGGATGACAAACAGTAAGGAAGGACAACAAGATATGGTTAGGATTTGGCTCACATGGAAATACCAGAGTTTTCTAGGATGTATGGGTATATTTTGAATGTTGTAATTAGAGTTTTGTGGGATGTATGGGTCGAGGTTTTAATTATATTTTTGATGGATTTGATAGGTTCCCCCAACTTATTCGATGATTTCATCCTTTTGTATGCCATTATTATTAACTTATATAATTAAATGTAATTACTACATTTTAAAATAGTAAAAAAATGCAAAAAAATTACCAATTCATTAACACTATATTTCACTAAGAGTAAGCTCTATTTCTTTAAACCTAGGAAAAAAATGAAAGAGAGGGTCATTATGATTTTAGTATTTCAAGTTGATCCTCTACAAGATTCTTACCTTGGTATGCCTCTTTCTACTAAGAAGGCTCAAAATTCCTACCTGAATGGTATAATAGAATGAATTCAAAAGAAACTTGTTAGATGTGAGGATAAGTTGCTAAGTTAGGTTAGGAAGCTTCCACTTCTTAAATCCTCCTTGTAAAATATTATTTTTTACTACCTCTCCTTGTTTAAGGTTCCTTCTTTTATAGCTTCAAAAATTAAATAAATCTAGAGGAACATCTTGTGGAAAAGAACATAAGAGAAGTCTACAATTGCCTTAGTGTGATGGGAGAAAGTCCACATGCCAAACAATGATCATTCTCTTGTTATTATAAGATTGAAATTTTTCAACAAAGTGCTTCTTTCTAAAAAAAATTATGTCCTCTTGACTAAAGAGAAAGACCAGGATGTTATTTTGAAAGAAAAATACCTTGCTAATGAGAATCAAAATAATTTTTGGGGACTTGAATTTCCATGTGGCTCAATTATTTAGAATTACCTAGTGAAAATAAGATGTATAATTTAAGAGGGGACTAAAATAATGGTTGGAAATGATCTGAATACTTGGTTTTGGTAGGATATTTGGTGTAAAGGTCCTATGCTCTCTTTCATAGATCAATTTAACAACATGAAAATTAAGCTTATCAAAGACTATGGTGACTCCCTCAATAACTATATTGATAATAGTGGTGCTACCCCAAAATGGAAGAATTTCAAAGATCAAGTGGCTATGCGAAGACAAACAAGGAGTGGCTTCCAACCAAATGTTAAAGTAATATTGATGGATCTGAGAAAAATAGGGGATTGTACCTTCTTCTCCTAGAATAATTTAAGGGATACTTATATTTGGAGTATTAATCCTTTGAGAACTTTTTCATCCAAATCTACTTATAGTATGATGGAGCAATTTGGCATTCCCTAAAGAAACTTTGACTAGAAACATGTTTTGATCCGTAATCTCATCCCCAAAATCAATTGATTTTGGTGGGAAACTATTTATGGAATCACTCTTATAGTTGAAAACCTCAATCATTATGGGTTTCAGTTTGTTAATAGATGTCCTTAATTCTATGAGGATGTTGAAAGAATAGACCACCTCGTATTAAGTCGATCCTTCTAAAAGGAAGTTTGGAACAATCTTTCTGAATCTTTGTTGGTTTGCTAGGTTTTCCCCTCCTCCTTGAAGGAATTTGTTAACAAAAATAAATAATTTCCTTTCTAGCACCCCATCATTCTTAATATTTTGAAATAAATTCCCCTTCTGGTGTCTTGGCACTTATGGAAAGAGAGAAACAAAAATATTTTTAGAGACCAGAGAAGAAACAATACTGAAGTTATTTTCTCAAGAAATCAAAAAATTCAAGAAAATATCAACTTGTCTTGTGATAGTTTCATAGAATCCCCTCCTTATGGAGAAATTAGAATTAAAAATTTATGGGACATCACTCATAATCTATTGTGAATAAATTTGGCCAAAATCCTAGGTAGAAAAGACACTAAGTGGATTTCTCCTAAGGTAGGTTGGTTTAAATTAAATTTTGATGGGTGTTCTAAAAGGGATCCCTAGTATGCCTAATGCTAGAGGTATTATCAAGGACCATGATGTTACTTTTTTTGAAGGATACACAAAAAATATAGGGTTCTTCTCTAGTATTTTTTCTGAAGCAACAACCTAGTGGGGAATAAGGATATAAAAACAAAAAGGATGGATCAATATTATTGTTTCAAAGGAAATTATATGTTCACTATTAATATTCTAAAAGGAATTTTTTTGAGCCTTGGATGATTATAGATATGATGGAGGATTTTAAATAGGCTCTCAACTCCTTTTCCCAATATAGGATTTTTCATTCATATATGGAAGGAAATAGGGAAATTGATGAGCCAACTAATATAGGCTTATCCTATAGAGATTGGGCTTATTGAGGATTTTATATATCCCTTTAAACATCAAGGAAATAGTTTCTAATGAAATAATTGACCAAAGGTGTCTGGCTATTATATAGAACTAGATTCAGTATATTCACCTTTTTATGTTTCTATGCATTCTAATTAATTTTAAGACCCTTGTTTTTTTTATCATTGGTCCCCCTCAAGTATTAGGAAGACCCATAGTATGTGGGTTGTTGAAAAGGTTTACATTTTTCATTTTGGGAAAATGATGAAGATCCATTTTAATAATTTTAAAGTGAATCATGAGGATTTAATCCCTCATAAAACAAAGGATAGTGTCATTATTTTTACTTTAAATTTGGTAATTATGTCCTTTCATGCCTTGAGCTTTATTGACTTTTGTGAAAGAAAATTTATTACAAAAATAAAATATTTTTAGATTAACATCTCAAGTAAGGATCTTCTCCACTTCATTATTTCAAGACTAAAGTACATAAATCTTGAAAAGTGGCACTATTTTTAGATTAGGACCATAATTACTCACAAGCTTGACACGAGCCATACATCAAATCCTCCTTTTTGCTACTCTTTCCTCAAGATCTATTCTAACATTTCAAACCCCATTCCTCCTATTCATTGCTCTAAGTTTCTATGAAGGTATGTCCTCTACCTCTATTCAAGTGCCTTGTTGTTGTAATGGGGGCCCTAGGAAAATATCTAAACCTAAATCCTATCTTTCAATAAAAAAAAAAGTTAACTTATAGAATTTTTTTGAAGAATCAATCCTCGGTCCTTTCTTCCAAGCTATGTGGGGGCACGATGATAACCTAACTTCATAATCCTTTAACATATGAAATGAAGACAAAATTTTCATCAGTGGTATCAAGTTTAAATTTAATCTTAGCCTAATTATGAAAGGCATGGGCCTCCAATTCAAAGGAAATAAAGGTGTGAAGATATGCAACAGGAAATACCAAAAATTTAAAGATAAGTTCTTTGAGGAAGGTGAGAAAGTTGTTTTCTTGTAGAATGGTTATGACGGAGCGAAATTTCCTCCCCCTAGAGTTGGTAAGAATTCACCTAATCTAATATTTCACCCTTGAGTGAAGATATGCTAAAATACATGGTTATCATTTTTCTTTATTAAATCATGTTTGACACGAAGAATGGATAAACATGCCCTTTTTCCTACTTTCTTTCGTTGCTACCAATATTGCTAAAGGTTCTTCTTTGCCCCTACATCAAGGCTTAATTTATTTCCTCAATAAATTTATGTGCAATACTATACTCCCAAGTCAAACCCTACTCCCATTACCACCCCTGGGGATTTAAATATTTTTGAAAATCACCAATAGTCTCCTCCTAAATCCCTTCCTTCGAGCTCCAAGTCAAAATAAAAAAAGGGCTCCCCTTGTCACTGACTCCCCAAACCCCTCTTTTGGGTTTGTAATGAGGACTGCTACTCCTCAAGAAGGGACTATCCCCCACCTCTTAAGAGTGTCAATAATTAGAAGTTGGATCTCTTTGGCTCTATAAATATTGAAATTAGGGATGACCTAGAGCCTTGCTTGGTGGGTCTGATAGTAGCGGGTTCGGCGAAAGATGCTCTACCACACTACCTAGTGTAAGCTAGAAGAATAAAGGGAAAATGTTAGAGATTGTTGATGTGGTTATGGTTCAATTGGATGATGATTTCCTTCATGAGTGTGAGAAAGATAGTCAAAATAATACTGAATTGGAGGATGAAGAAGAGGATTTTACTATTGAAGAGGAGATTGAAAATAGCGGTGAGGAGGAAATCTTGGGTGATAATTATAAAGAGGATTTAGAAGAACTTGATTGGTAGGAGGATGTCAAAAATAAAATCCTTCATCTTGAGAATGCAGAAATGGAAAATATAGAAGATACACAAAACAACTTAGACCAAAATTTGGAGTATAGAGCATATAAATGGCCTTACATATACTTGAAGGATGAAATCAAAGGTGATGGTAAGAACATTAAAAAAATATATAATTTTGGTCCTTAAGGAATCTATTGGTACAATCACTAAGTTATTCTGGATGGTATCATGCAACATGACATCTTTGAAATGGTGTCTGGTAATTGAAAAATTTTAAAAATAAGATAAAAATTGGGTAAGATTTGGAGGATACAACTCAAATCACCTTTGCGTCAAACTATGTAAGTGAGAAGACCTAGAGATTAGTCATGGACCTTTTGAAGGCTAATTAGGGTTTCATTTCCTTCTCTAAAAAGTAAAGGTTATGTTTCATTTTCTTCATTGTTTCATTTTTATACTAGCTCATGTGCCTACTTTATTTATTTGGTATGTGTACATGCGGTTTGTGTACCTACTCTCGCTAGTTTTGGTACATTGGCATGGTTGGCCTTTGTTTCTCTTTTTGTCTTTCTTTAACTTTTTGGTTCAAGAGCCCTTTCCCCTACTTTTAATATCAAAAACATACATTAGTGATTAGTATACAATAGTAATATAATTATGGGTGGCTATGTTTCATATTACCCAACTACAAAGGTGTTCTCCATTGGTCATGATTGTTCTAGGTCATAAAATAGTGTAGTTCATGTTTCTTGTATTTATTTATACAAATACTTAAATTTAAGGGAATGTATTGAATGTGGAACTATCTTTCTAGAATATTTTTCTCCATGATTACTAGGGTGTGTTTAAGGTATAATTTTGAGCACACTTACTAGTGTATTATTATAATATTTTATTATTCTGTGGGGATTATAAATTGAGTCAAGATATATTTGATGCACTATTTCTAATAGTATAAAGTCTCTTGTTCAATAATTTATTTTTAAATTAGATATACTTATGTATCATATTATCCAGAGAAGGGAAACGATCATAAAACAAAACATATGATTTATAAATTTATTTCTATGTATTAACACTTTTTATATAATTCATTGGAATGTATTTGAACTTCTAATGGAGGTTTTATATATATATATATTTAAATATATTAAATACACATAGACTTATATGAATCTCTTTGAATATTCATAATTTTCCTCCATCATGAGAAATTTTAATACATTGGTGTACAATGGAATGTATGAATGTAGAATTTATAGTCATGGTTTGCTTATCAATGTAGAAAGATACCATAAGAATAAATATAATGGTATAAATTTATACTTTTTAGGTCCAACTAAAATCAATAAGATGATAAAATATAAAGTATTAGAAAATAATCTATTTTTCTTCTAATGAGATCTGCCAAATGAAAAATATATTTTTCATTAGTATGCTCTAGTAGGGAACTTTTTTATGCATATCTCATATCAGTAGATTTCATTTAACATGATATCATTATTAACATGGTATAGAATATTTCTCATATTATATTAAGTGGTCAATTGTGGTTATTTTGTGGTACTTTCACATCAAAAATTGTGATTGGTGGATTTAAAAGAGAAAATAAAGATGTATCATTAATTTTAATATCGTCCACAAAATCATGTGTATGTGATAAAAATTGGTAAACACAACATGAACAAAACCTATAGCATCATTCTCATAACTATATGCACTCAATAAAAGTTTTATAATGTACCTCAAACTTATTCATGTGATATAGAAAAGGATAAGTTTAAATATGCAATCATATCTTATTATGTACAAAGTTCAAGTATATTCATTTACATTCAGACCTTGCACATGATTAATATAACTTTCCATTGTAGACACCAAAAATTGGTCTAGGCCTGCGAGCACCACTTTCGACATAATTTTCTATTATCCATGGTCATGATAAAATAATGTTTATTATTTAATTATCTTTCTAACACATATTTCCTCTATTAATTAAATACCCCTTTTTAATCAATTCATTGATTCTTAATGACCCTTTATTGAACTTGATAAATTCACAACTAGTCAGTTAACTAGTTCTAACTCATATGCATGAAAGCGTTTATTGATTAAATATATTTATTTAATTAATTAATTCATGTGTGCATTCAAAATATTTATTCTTCGAGTTCTAACTTTTTCTTTGACATTCAAAGTCTATTTCTTTTATTTTCAAAGACTCTTAAATCAAGATTAAATTTTTTATTTAATTTGGAACTCTTGTTCTTTCTATTTTGGAATAGTCTTGACACAAGATTAAGTTATCTTTATAATTTAATCTTTATCTTGCTGACTTTTCTAACTCACTTTCTATCTGACACATAACTCACATCACATTCCACTCATCAATCTCGTCCGTTGATCTCTCTTTGAATCTAAGCTGATCGTTCAAAAACACAAAATCTATAAAATGGCCTATCATTATCATTATTCCTCCTCTTGAAATTAATACTTTTGAGAAGAAACTTAATCTTTGATATTTTTCTTAGACATTCAACAAGGTTATGCTTGCATCAATACTGAAAATATGAGGGCAAGTATATCAATATAGAAAAATGGAGAAGGACAATCGAGATAATTCGAAGGAGTGGATGCATATTCAGTGAGATATTTTTAGTTATTTGTTTTGATTGTCTTATGTTCATTTACTCATTCTTTGTTGTTTTTATTTAGATTATTTGTTAGATTTGATCATCTTAATCTATACAACAAAATTCTCAAGAAAATCTATGTTACATTTGGTGAACCCGACGTGAATCACGCTTCAAATCCATGTAATACTTTTCATCTTTCCATTTTTTATTTTGCAGGTTATCATATGACACACCGCATCTACTCAAATAAACGACGCATTCGTATTCATGAGCCACATCTGATCCATCCCGCGACGCATCTGCCATCCTAAACCGCATCCGTAACACTTTCCACCACATCCAACTGTCAACATTTTGCGCTGCATCCGACTGTCAACATAAACCACATCCCCATGTCAACATCACGCCGCATCTATGGCATGAAAAGCTGCATCTACCTAGTAATAGATTTTTCACTTTTTATTCACTTCCGTACATTCGCATTTTCATTTTTCATTTTTTATGTTATTTCATATTTACGCTAATGTTTGTTTGGAGCTGTGTTTAGAGGAGTAACTTAGTTTTTGTAGCAAGAAGCATAAAAGACCAAATAAAAACCAAAAAATTATATTTTTAGCAGGATGAAAGTTGAAGACACAAAAACAAACTACTGATCAGTTTCCATGTAGGACCTAAAGACTTTACTAATTTTATTTGAAAAGCTTTCTATTTGGTAGATAAATAATTCTCATTTGGATTAAAAATAATTAGTGTTTTCTTTGTCTAGTGTGAAAGAACATTTTGTAACCCTTTACGATTCGGTATATCGAAGTATCCTCTCCCCTTGCACTTTCATGTGATCCTGGGTGTAAGAGAAATGGTTACTAACTCTAGAATTTGGGGCTATCTTGGTGGGAAACATTACTCACCCCAAGACAACTCAAACCAGTAACACGCTTTAGCTAGCGACTTCCACCCGGTATATAAAAATAGATTTTTGGGGAAACCCCAATCATGCTCACTATTCCAACCAGAAGGGAAAAAAACATCTCTCACCATACTGGATGGTGCCCCACAAATGGAATGCCCTTACTAAAAACCATGTTGTATTTTTTCCAAAATCCTGTCTATTTGCTGGTGCAACAAGTTCACACCTGTGAAGTTGTCTTACATTCTTACAGTTCATGTGTGGAGATGAGATGTATGCCATGGGAGTTTCATGGGTACTGTGTATGTTAGAATGTGTCAATTAAATTGAATCTAATCTAACACACCAATGAAACATTAGATTGAAGAAAACTAAAGAAATAAAACAAATGCAAACTCTTAATAGCAGCTTCTTCAAATTGGTTCCATTGTCCTGTATCTCCAAAGATTTGCTTCAATATGTTTGCTCTTAGTTGTGCAAACACAACTTATAGAATGGAACTTGAGAGAATGAGATTATTATGAATGCATATGCATCTACAAGATTAAACTATTAAAAATGCTATGAATTGCTAAGATTGCGACTATAATAACTACGTATGAAAATATGAGATTTGAGGTCCTTTTTAGCTCATGAAAGGGCTGTATTTATAGATTTTTGAAGGTAGGAATTCGATTGGCCAAGATCGACGGTCGAGTTCAAACCTGTTGGAATGAATGGTGAGAGATAGAGAATTTGAAAAAGAGGTGGAATTCTGAGAGACAGAAAATGAAGAGACCATTTGAAAGGTGTCTCTCATAATTAAATAAATAAATATTTAATATTGTGTGAGAGAAATATGAAAAGGCTTTAATTAAATATTGCAAATATTTAATTATGAGAAAAGAAAAAGTCTTTTAATCAAATATTAAGAATATTTAATTTTGTGAGAGACGTGGGAAATTAGAAAATGATTTAATAAAATATTGAAAGTATTTAATTAAATGTGGAGGGAAGAAAATCATTTAAATTTAGAATTTAAACTTTGATAATTAATGTAAATAAATTGTAAAATCTATTTAACTAATTAAGAAGAAAGTAGCATTAATTAAATAAATAAATTTATTTAATTAAATTAGAAGAATTAGAAAAATGAACAATATAAATAAATAATTAAATTTATTTATATGTAGAAGACTTAAGAATATTAATTATATAATTCATATTTAATTAATTAACAAGTTCGATCGGCCGTGACCATTTTTAGATGTGTACATTTTGCCCCTCTTTGAAGTGATGTGTTTCACGCATTACTTCAAAGAATTTTGCCCCTAACTTTGAAAAAATTACTGATGATGCTATATTCCCCCTCGAGAGATAAATTGTGTGATGAGAATGATTATGAGATTGATTTAGAAGATTTTCAGATGATTTCGAAGAAAAAAATGGCGATTTAACTCTCGAAATAGCACTTTGCATAGTAATAAATGGTATTTTTACCCCTTTAAAAGATGAAAAAGGTGAGAAGTCACTTTCATTTGAATAGTAACCTTTGAGGAAATTGGAGCTCTAAGAGAGATAAAAGCAATGCCGATCCCATATGAACACCACAGATTCGAGCGAGGTTGCCATCATTAGAGACCACCTATGTATGGACCTCCGATAAGTTGATCCAAACCTCTCCATAAAATTTTTATGCATTTTTGGATGCTTTTTCGAATTTTTTCAAATTTTAAAATTTTGTTTTAGCACATGCGATAGGTCTTTTAACGCATATAGTAGATAGTTTAGCGCATCCAAAGTGGCACATAGGGATAGAATAGTCATGCAGAGAGGCCAAGTAATTGCGCATAAGTGATTTAGCGCATAGGATAGATAAAATGGCGTATCTATGAAACCTTCCTGTGGAAGATGATAGATTAGTGCATCCATGAACTATTATAGCACATCCATGAAATTGTGCATCCATAGACTTTTTTAGCGCATCCATGGAATAAAGTTGCGCATCCATAGTTTTAGCGCATTGATTGACTGTCTTATCGCATACATGGATTTTTGCTGAATTTCAATTTTTGAAGAAAAATTGATGCATGCTTGATGATTGTTGCTAGATTAGACAACAGATTTTATGCATTTGAATATCATCGATGAATAGATTTGATAAATTTGCCTTTGTGCTTGAAGAACAAATAGATTTGATAAATTTTGCTTCCATGCAATATGAAAAACAAAATAGAGATGATAATTTGCTTTCCTGATTGAAAGTCAAAATAGATTAAGTCATGATGACTATTAAATTTGTTTCCATGCAATATGAAAAACAAAATAGATGATGGATTTTCTTTCCTGTTTAAAAGTCAAATTAGATCATGATGACTATTAAATTTGTTTCCATGCGATATGAAAAACAAATATTATGATAGATTTAAACTTGCTTGATGTACTGATTGAGTGATGATATTCATTTGCTGATTGATTTTGCATGCTTGCTTGATAATTTTGTAACGAAGGATTTTGGTCTCCTTCAGATCAGAGAGAGATTTTTGCAGACATAGGAGATGATTCCCCGACTGTCCCATGATGACTTGGGAGTGATAGACCAGTGTGGCTTGAGAGCTTTGTTGAGTATCCCGCAGTATCGGGTCAACAGGGCTCTGTTGACTGTCTTAGCAGAGCAATGGCACAGCTAGCACAACACCTTCCACTTGCCAACAGGAGAGATTACAGTGACTCTAGAGGATGTCTACAGGATTTTGGGTATTCCTATGGTTGGAAAGCTTGTGATTTATGATCACAAGGAGATTGGGGGTACAGATGCTCTGAGGTGGGTCTTCTAGGATCCTCATATCTATGGATATGAGATTGCCTGGAAGGAGATGATGGAGAGATATGCCCCACTACCTTCAGTTTTAGTAGGGATGATTGGTGGTTTCCTTTGTCCTGATCGTAGGTCAAAGGGACTATCAATTAGGTGGGTGAGGATCTTGGAGGACATGCTTCTCCACCATACCAAATATGCATGGGGATCATGCATGCTTGCCCATCTGTACCATGACCTTCATCAGGTCATGTACATAGATGGGAAGAGTCTCTCTTGTGGAATAACACTTCTATAGATATTCGCATGGGAGCATTTCGCGATCACACGCCCCCTCAAATTTTCATATGTTTATGCGTACATAGGGCCCCTTGTCTAGCTGAGGCTGGGAAAATTAGAGTACTGACGATGGGTACTTGATGATTTGTACATGGTCATCTAGTGACCGTATGTGGATTGTGACCTATGGCAGACAAACCACATAGAGTTTCCATATGTTACGAGGCCTCGATACTTGATTGGACGCACCCCCTTCATCATCAAGAGATTTCTGGGTCGGAGGGTTCTGAGGCAATATGGATGGGTTCAGATGATGCCCCAAGGGATGACACAGTATGCAAGGTGTCAGGGAGATGTACTAGAGTGGGGGCTAGTTTTGACTATTAAGGCCGCCTGAGAGGAGTACTTAGAGTTGCAGCCGAATGATTGGACCATTCGACCAGAGGTCACAGATGCAGGGATGACGAATGATTATGCTACATATTTCTAGATACATCCCTTTCCTCATTTCACTAGTCCAAATCAGCCTGCCCCATTGATGGGAGGTCCAGTTCTCCTGCCAAGGTTACAACAGCCACAGGGACATCCAGTAGTAGGGCAGTCACAGGGACATCCAGTAGCAGGGCAGCCATAGGATTAGGGGCAGGTACAGGCAGAGCAGGTGGCAGATATCGGCGGGGTAGCCATGGAGGTAGATGATGAGAGCTCCAAGGCTGAGGAGATAGATGAGGAGTCAAACAACTCCAATGATGGGGATGATGGGAGTGGTGGGAGGCAGAGACTCTTTTTTGACATTCCCTTCAAGACGAGGCCACAAATAGATAGAGCAGTGGGTCAAGCTAGCACTTTAGCACCGCATATCACCATCAGGGCTCCATCATAGGGACAGTTAGATGCCTTGCAGACAGAGGTTCAGACTCTTAGGAGTCAGCTAGCATAGGCCCAGGCGACCATCAATCAGCTGCAAGGACAGATAGTGCAACCACCACCTCCTGACCCACAGATAGCGCAGCTTATGGCTGAGGGGGTAGCCGAGAGGCTACTAAGATCAATGGAGAGCACCTCTATTGGAGAGGTTGTGGCAGACGGATTAGAGACTGCTCAGGAGGCCAAGTATTATAGGATGTGCTACTTTGAGGCAGTGCCACCTGAGCGACAGATATCCTTCACTCAGTCAGGTACTCAGACTCAGACTCACTCACACAGTCACTCTAGGAGTGTGACCAGGAGTGTGGGTCAGCCAACCAGACAAGAGATAAGAGCCTCCAGGAGCAGAGATCCAGCGAGACCTACCACCTCTAATGCCAACAATAGCCATGATCCATAGCCAGATGCCCCTCAACGATGAGCATTTTTTTATACACATTGGTGCCATTGTATGATATATCTTTTTGAAACATTTGATATCCTTGTATTTTCGGACATTTGTTTTGATGAGATCTATGATATGCAGTGGTGATTTGATTATGCACATGTTATGGATGTTTTGATTTTTTATATGTTATGTCATGTATGATGATACAAATGATGATATAATCTAAAAAATTTCTTTTCTCTTATGATGTATGGAATGAATGCAAAATGCAAGATGTAAAAGATTTATGATTTATGATGATGACGATGTAATAAAAATGCAAGATGTAAATGATCTTATGATATAATGATTTGAAAAATATGAATGCAATTTTTTATTTTATGAATGTGTGAAATATGCAGATGTATATGTTAATGAATGATGAATGATAACCATGCCTATGATGTAATGAATGCCTATGATGTAATGATGGAAAATGACATGATAAGGAATATGATAATGATATGAAATGATGATGATGAGATGTAACAAATGTCCATTCTTACTCAACCATTGCTGAAAAAGATATTTAAGAATGTGATCCACCCTCAAAAATCTATCTTAAAAAAGAACCTCAAAATGCAAATGACTTATGCAGTCCTAAATGAATTATGCAACCCTAAATGAAATAATGAATCATTCTCCTTGTTGCCATTTCTTGCTATGTTTAGTTATCATCATTGAGCCTTTTGATATGTTGAAAGTTAATACAAGCATCAAAGGGTATGTTAGCACCAATGATGACCTAAGTACTCCTTCCATAATGTTTAATGTAGCAAGTTAATACAAGCATCGAGGTATAATTGAACCAAGATTACCTGAGTATTGGTTGCATAAACAAACAAAAGTTAACCATTTTCCTACGCAAATTTTGAAATGTCATCAATGTCCCATTGTACAACATGTCCCACGACCAATTTGCATCATACTAATGATTAACTTGCAGACAACAATCAAAGAAAAATCATACTTCTTCCTTGTGATTCTAGTCCAATACATCATTGAACCACTCCAAAGATATGATGTCATCAAATATCAAAAACAACAATTTGCAATTTTTTCTTTTAAGTTTTGTCATTCATTTTATTCAGATTAAGATCATCCAATTTGTTTTTAAATCATCTATCAAGATAATCATGTAAGCTCAGAAAACTTATTGTTTCAGACATTCTGATGTTAGACACATGCTACTGACTACCTCCTAGAAAAGTGAACTGCCCCCTAGTGAGCTTGTACTCTAACTCTTGCTAGACACAACCGTTGCGATGGATAATCCTCAAATCATCAAGCCATGATGAGACCCTTGTCGCTCCAAGGAAAATGATGTGAATGCGATAATGAGGTGTGTGCAATGTTGATGCAAGGATGCATATGTAGAATGAATCCTAATAGATGAGAGAGCTAAATGAAATCACAAACAATGCCTGTTTTCGAAGTTTTCATTGTTTGTTTTTATTGCACTTTTTCCTTATTTTATGAATTTTTTGTTATTACCAAGATGCCTGTTTGCTAGGCTTTCATCAAGGTAATGTTTTGATTTATTATTTATTTTATTTTTATATTGCTTTTATTTTTTCAGGTGTAGAACCTTTTCAGATGAATGTTGTTGATCAGGTCTTCAAACAGGTCCCCTTCTGCTGTTGACAACTGATATGCCCCTGATCCATAGGTTGCAACAATAATAAATGGGCCTAACCAGTTAGGTTTGAATTTACCTTTCTTTTCCCGATCTTGTTGATTTTGAGGGTTTTCTCTGAGGACCAAATCACCCACTTGAAACTTTGTGGTTTGACTCTATGATTGTAAGTACGGGACATGATTTGTTGATATCCCTTCAAGTGATTTACCACAGTTTGACATCGTTCATCAAGTAGTTCCAGCTCTTGCAACCTTGATACTCTGTAGTCTCCATCATTGATTAATCCTTTGAGTGATACTTGAAGTGAAGGAATCTCAACTTCAAGTGGAAAAATAGTTTCTACTCCATAGACCAAAGCATAAGGAGTAGCTCCTGTCGGCATGTGAATGCTTGTTCGATAGGCCCATAATGTTGGATTTAATTGGACATGCCAATCACAACCTGCTTCATTCACTGTTTTCTTAAAAAAATTTAGAATTTTTTTGTTTGAAGCTTCAGCTTGACCATTCCCCTACTGATGATAAGGTGTGGAGTATTTGTGTTGGATGTGAAACCTTTCACACAGTTCATCAACATATTGATTTTTAAAGGGTCTACCATTATCTGTGATGATGGAGCTATGGATACCATATCTATAAATGATATAATTCAAGATGAATGAAGAGATTTGTTTACCCATAACAGTTGTTAAAAGAACAACTTCAATCCACTTAGTGAAATACTTGGTGGCTGTAATGATAAATTTGTGTCCATTTGAAGATGATGGATGTATCTTGCCAACCAAATCTAATCCCCACTGAGTGAAAGGCCATGTTGTGGTAAAAGGTTGTAATTCCTGAGCAGAAGTGTGAATGAGATTCCCATGAATTTGACATTTTTCACATTTCTTCACAAAGGCGAAAGATTCTTTCTCCATAGTTGGCCAGTAGTATCCTAATCTTACAAGTTTGTTTGCTAAGGTTAGTCCACTTGAATGTGTCCCACAAATCCCACCATGGACCTCTTGTAAGGCTTTTTCTGATTCATCGCGTTCAAGAAACCTAAGGAGGGTACCATCCAGACCACGCCTATATAAGACGTCAGCAATTAAGGTATAATGGGATGATTGTCGAATGAAATTTCATTTTTGATTTCTAGACAAGCCTAAGGGTAAAGTAGTATCTTTCAAGTAAGTGTAGATTTGGCCATATAAGGAAGATTTGGAACTTGTTAGATAGCAAATGATTTACATTTCAGTATCATCATGGGCGGGAGAAAACAATTGTTCCACCAGGAAATTGTACCATTTTTTATTCTCTGACAATTGGAGTAGAGAGGCGATTGTAGCCATAGCGTCTGCTGCTTTGTTATGAATGCGTGGAATCTATTCGAACTTGATATTAACAAATTATTTCTTGAGATCATCCACCATTCTTTTATAAGGTATCCATTTATCATCTTTAGTGTGGTATTCGTCATTGATTTGATTTATGACAAGTTGCGAGTAGCTGAAAATTTGAAGTTCTGTAATTTTCCAATTTACTGCAATCTTCATGCCGATTATCAATGCCTCATATTCAGCTATGTTGTTCGTGTAAGGGAACATTAGCCGATAATATTTTGGAATTTTATTTCCTTGAGGTGTAATAAAAAGAATTCCTACTCCTAAACCATGTTGAGTGTAAGAACCATCAAAGTAAAGTGACCATGATTGTTGGATTTCTGCTGTGAAAATATCAGCATCAGGAAAATCAACATGTATTGGATGTTACGCTAGCATTGGTGCTTCTACTAATTGATTTGCAATTACTTGTCCTTTTATAGCTTTTCGATCCACATACTGAATATTAAACTCGCTTAAGATCATAACCCATTTAGCCAACCTACCAGTTAAGGTTGCCTTACTTAGAAGATACTTGAGTGGTTCAATCTTAGCCACAAGCTTTACTGTATGAGTTAACATGTAGTGTCATAACTTTTGAGAAGTGAATACCACTCCTAAACAAGATTTTTCAATGAAGGTGTAATTTAGCTCATGACTTGTTAGAGTTCTGCTGATGTAATAAATGGCTCGTTCCTTTCCCGAGTAATCTTCTTGTGCCAATAATGCTCCTAAAGATACTTTTGTGGCAGCGATATATAATATGAGAGGCGCACCTTGTATTGGTGGAGTCAATATTGGAGGATTCATGAGATATTGCTTTATTTGATTAAAGGCTATTTCACATTTGTTCTCCCATTTGAATGGAACATTCTTGTGCAAGAGATGTGTAAATGGTAAACTCTTATCCGCTAGTTGAGCAATGAATCTTCGAATGGATTGTAATCATCCCTATAAAGAGTGTAGTTGAATGATGTTCCTTGGTGGTGGCATATCAAGGATTGCTTGTACTTTAGCTAGATCCACTTCAATTCCCTTTTTTGACACAATGTATCCTAATAACTTTTCGGATTTTACTCCAAAGATGCATTTCTTAGGATTAAGTCGTACTTTGAATTGTTCCATTCTTTTGAAAATTTTAGAGAAAATATCGATGTGTCCTTCTCTAGTGTTAGACTTGGCAAGAATATCATCAACATAATCCTCCATAAATGTATGCATCATGTCGTGAAAAATTGTTGTCATCGCTCGTTGGTAGGTAGCTCCTGCATTTTTCAATGCAAATGGCATTATGTTCCAACAATAGGTACCCCAAGGACATGTAAATGTTGTTTCATCCTGATCTTCTAGTGCAATCTTTGTTTGGTTGTATCCTGAGAATCCATCCATCAATGAGTACATTGCATGTCCAGCAATTAAATCCACAATCATATCAATGTTTGGTAAAGGAAAGTCGTCTTTAGGACATGCTTTATTCAAATCCCTAAAATCCGTGCAAATTTTGATCCTTTCATCTGGTTTTGAAATAGGGACAATATTGGATATCCATTCTGCATAATCTATGGATCGGATGAATCCAATGTCTAAAAGTTTCTTCAGTTCCTCTTTAACCAACAATGCGACATGTGGAGGCATTTGTCTGAGTTTCTATTTCACAGTTCTTTCCCCCGGTGTAATAGATAGATGATGCATGATGAGATCTGGATCCAATCCAGACATATCTGTGTAGGACCATGCAAAACTGATTTGATTATCTTTGAGAAATTCTATGAATTTAGGTATTTCTTCATCTGTAAGAGATGCAGCCAATTGCAACACTTTAGGCTTTTCTACGGTACCTATATTGAGTGCCTCTGTCAGTTCAATCAAAATGGAAGATCTTTCTTGATAGTACTCCAGAAGAGTGTCAAGTTTCCCATCCTCTGGTGCCTTTGAAAGGTTTTCACCATTGGATACGCTTTTTATTTTTTTCTTTTCTTGATCTAATACTGCCTTTGTTAGGTTTTCACCATTAGATATTTCTTTCATTTTTCTTTTTTCTTGACCTAATACTGCCTTTATTAGGTTTTCACCATTAGGTCTTTCTTTTATGTTATTTATTTCATAGCTGAGAAACTTGACACTTTCCTGTCGAAAAATCTAATCTGGTGATTCCCTGCTGGAACTTGTTTCAGGATGTGATGAGCAAAGAAAGTTTATTATGGTTTCATCATTTGGGAAAGTTGGAACATCAATGGGTGCAATTTGTTCCCAATCAATGAGTTCAGGATGAACCAAAGGTAATGGATCATTAGGATAAGTAAGGTCATTGGCCATTAGGGTCATGACGTTATTTTCAACGTTATCATGGGAAAAGTCTAAGATGGTATCCTCCTCAAAATGTTCTATCTCGCTCTGAATCGAATTGGTCTCACTAGAGTCATGATCACTTTGTACGATGCATTCAAATGGAGGTCTTGAGCTTTCTCCTTGTAAAAATGCAGGTGAAAATTTGTGTATCACATCCACCTTTTTGTCCCTCTAGAATTTATCATCAAAGATGGTGTCCCATTCATATTCATTGGAGTCAGTGTCAGAATTGTTTTCTTGAATTCATAGAATTGACTCAGCTATTTCTTCATTAGATGGCCTCTGTGTTACTTTTTCCTTAGTATCCTCACCATATCCTATCCCTATCTTATCTTTTGGGTGCATTGTTTTTAGTTGGACAGGCTCAACAATACCTTCTTTTCTTTTACCTAAAGGGCCATTTCCTTCATAACCCATCTATTGCATGATAGCATAACCTTTTCCATATTGTTGTGTGGGTATCTTGATATGCTGTACGGATTCTTCTTCATCTTTATAGAGCCAATCGAAAATAGCTCTATCTTCCCCTTCAATTTCTTTGATAAACATCCCATTAAACTTGGTGATGGGGGTTGAAGTTGAGGCTAAAATTGTTGCAGCTTGTGGTGTAGATGTTGATGGCTGACCATGAGATCTTGGTGATAAGGGTAGATTAAAGAGAGATAAAGAATATTCTCCTACCCCATTATCTTTCAATTTTAACTTGCTGCCAAAATTGTTTATCATTTCTTGTACTTGTTCTTTGTTTTTGGAGGTAGAGACAGCCAAAGCCTCTCTATTATGTGGGACAAATCTGTCCTGAGTCACTCTTAGGTTAGAACAAGTTTGACTACTATTGTGATCAGTGGGTATGGTTACTTCATGTCCATCATATGGAAACTTCAAACATTGGTGATAAGTAGATGGAACTGCTTGCATGTCATGGATCCATGGACAACCCAATAATATGTTATAGGTTAAATCCCGATCGAGAACCTGACAAAAAGTATTCTTCACAATAGTTCCCACTCTGATTGGTAACATGATAAGACCTTTTGAAGTTCTTTCCTCATCATCATAGGCCTTGATTGTAATTTTCCTCCGTGGGTCTATAGAGTCTGCTGAATATCCTAAACCTAGGACCAATTTTAAAGTGCAAATATTTAATCCAGCTCCCCCATCTATAAGGACACATCTAATGGGGGATTTGTGAACCATAACTTCTAAATATAGTGATAAATTATGCAGATGGGTTATGGATGAATCATCTCTTTTAGAAAAAGATAAACATGTGTTGGAGGACAAATGCCCCACCATGGCTTGAAATTTATCGGTATCTAGATTAGGAGATACAGTTGTATCGACAAGAGCCTTTTCCAGAAAGTCCTTATGTGCAGGTGATTACTTTAAAAGCTCCAAGATAGAGATTTGGGCTGACATTTTCATAATTGCTCAACCAAATTGTATTGACTTGGAGGGGGAATTGTTGCTTTAGATGAACCGCCTTTGACAATGATCTTGGCTTGTCCCCTTGTAGTAACATTGACCTCTCGATATTCTAGCTTACTTTTGATTCAGATAGCATTGATTTGAGGGTCATCAGTATAGATATGATTGATAATAATGTATTGGATGTATTAACATTCTTGCCCTTATCATTTGAGGATTCCCCTTTATGATAATTAGGGAGTGAGTTTTTGAATGCTTGATGATCATTATTGATATTGTGTCCCTCAACTATGATGGTACGATTATCAATCAAATCTTGAACGATATTCTTTAACCCTTGGCAACTATTTATCTTATGACCATTGCATCTATGATAATCACAAAAGTGTGAGTCATTCCACGATGGTGGTTTAACTCGAGGCTCATAATCCCTTTGTGGTGGCAATGTAATAGCATTTTGATTCAATAATTCTTTGAGAATGGATTCCAAAGATTGGCCCAAGGGAGTGAAACTCCGTCGATTTGAAAAATATGATGGTCTGGGTGCACTTGAATTTTGATTATTGCCAAAATTATTTCCATGAGCATTATTTGTGTTTCCTTGATTAGAAACATCGCCTTGGGTGCTAGAATGTCTAGCAATATTGTTGTGTTGAGCACCTAACACATTAAGAACGACGGGTTTTGAATTCACGTTGTTAGCACCTACTACCCCATTATTTCAAACATTTTTATTTTGAGTCAAAAATTGTGACTTGTCATTGTTGTTGTATGAATTTGAACCCTCTTTATCAATTTTTAGAACTCCACGCTTGATCAATGCAACTTCAATAGTGATTGCATTTTCAATAAATTTTTCAAATGATGGAGGACAATGAAGATTTAGTCCGTAACTCATTTCTTGATTAAGACTATCGATGAAGATCTCCATCTTTTCCTTTTTAGGAATAGGACGAGAATATCTAGCAAACGTTCTTCTCCATCTTTACAAAAATGTAGTGAAAGATTCCCCTACTTTTTGTTTTATCTTACAAAGATCAAGCATGGTTATATGATGTTGGATGTTGTAAGAGTATTGCAATATGAATTTATTTATCAACTCTTCAAAGGTTTTGATGGGGTGAGTGATCTTTGAAAGCCACTCCATGGATTGTCCACCCAGACTTCGTGGAAACAATCGCATTAAGTAGGTGTCTTCATGAGCCAATTCTAAACTCATATTTCGAAAATCCCTTACATGCTCAATGGGGTCAGTTTTCCCATTATACCTATCAAACTTAGGGATTTCACAATGTTTTGGAAAAGGTATCGTTCGAAGATTTCTATCAAATGGATAAGGACATATTTCTTCCAAAACATACTTCTTTGGTGTCCCCCCTTGAATTTCTTTTATTTTCCCTTGTAGTTCTTTGATTTGTTGAGTAAGGGCACCAAAATAGTTAAGAGGAGCTTCAGGATTCTCTTTAATCCCTTCCGTGTCAAAATCGGTAGGTAATTTGGCTCCTTGAATAGCTAAAGAAAGTGTTGATGTTATATAGTAGCTTCGGTCTGCACTTCCAAGAAGAAGACAAATTATTATATAACCAAGAGCCGACCTTTTCCTTGTATCAAATTTGAGCCGACCTAAATTTATATTAATTATTTATCTTTTATTTTGTATTCCAAGAAAGGCCAACCTAAGTCAAGAGGCGCCTAATGATGTATATATACAAGGTCACTTTAGCATTGTAATTATTCAATCTCAAGCAAGTTCACACTTACCTTTGAAGAGCAGAAATTCACACTTAGAGCAGAAGTCGCACCTTAGAAGTAGCAGTCCGATTTCTAGATAGAAGACAGTCATTCATACCTTGAAGGAGGGTGAATATATTATCATTGTATTGGCCATTGTTGGGCCTGAGTTGTAAGCAGATTTCTGTCACTCTGTTATCATATATAAGAGAATCATTTGCTGGGTTTTTTCTCCCTCGAGTAGGAGGGCTTTCCCAGGGTATCTTGTTGTGTTCATTGTCTTATGTGTTGCAATTCTATTGAGTAATTTATTATCTAATCTAATCTAAGAAACACTAACATGGTATCAGAGAAGGTGTGAAAACGATCATGATCAGATTTACATTGCAACACTCACTTTATTCTTTTTCAGTCTATCTTCTAAATTTCTCAAGATGGTGAATGGCCTAAAAATTGAGGATACACTCGAAGGGATTTCGAACTACACATCATGGAGGTTCAGCATCATGCTCACTTTGGAAGAGAATGATTTAGCTGAGTTCGTGAAAACAAAAGTTCCTGAACCTGAGGAGGAAGAAGAGAAGTTGCAGTGGAGGAAGAAAGATACTAGGGCAAAGAAAGTGTTGGTTGATTCCATCAAAGATCATATTGTCCCGATTGTCTTCAAGTTGGATATTGCAAGGGAGATGTTCAAAACATTGGAAGAGATGTACGAAATCAACAACACCAGTTGTGCCCTAACCTTGAAGCAACAACTACTTCACATTAAGATGGAAAAAGAAGAGTTTGTCATCACCTACTTCATGAAGATTTCCCAATTGAGAGATCAACTCTCTACCACTAGTCATATTGTTGATGACAAGGATTTGACCATGATTGCTCTCAATGGTCTTCCGCTTTCATGGGAGTCATTTATTCAAGGAATCAGTGCAAGATTTGAACTTCCCAAGTTTGATCGATTGAGGATTAACTACATTCAAGAGGAGTCGAGACTAACGGTAAGGGGCATTGGTCAAAGTTCAAAGAATTAGGATTTACATTTTCTCGCCTCTCATTCATTGAAGAAAGGATTCTTTAAAAGGAATCGAGATAATGAGTCAGATGGTGCTCCTGCATTCAAGAAGAAATGGGACCTCTCTCGTGTTCAATGCTTTAAATGTGACAAATTTGGTCACTATGCGAAAGAATTTCCTACCAGGCCTAATCAACATGCTTCGTTTGCGGATGTGATTGAGATCTCTCCCCAAAATGATTCTAGTGAATTTCTACTCTAGTCATGGGCCTATGTTCAAGCTGTGAAGGTTGTGTACTAAGTGCAAGAGCAACATATCATACGGTGTCCACCCTTCACAATATTTAAGAGATAAGTATTCCTTGCTTTTGATTGTATTTACTATTCTAGGGTAAAATTCAATTTGTTGAGTTATGCAATTCTGACATTATTTACTTAGTATTATGTGTGACTAGTAAATAGTGATCACTGTAATAAGATTCTTTAGATTTATTCATTGCAAGTAGGATCATGCCAATTTGTGAAGTTTGTCTTTTGTTTTGCTGAGATCAGCTCTTCTGTGAAATTGAAAGAAAGACATGTCATGATTAATGAATTAATTATCTATTACTCAGGAGATTTTTGAAATCCATGAGATAAGTATTGCATGGTTGAATAATGTTCATGAATTGTTTTGTAGTTACTAATTCATGCTCTAACATAGAGATAACCTAAGCATCAAGCAACTTGCATCTGGAAAGATTTAATATGGAAGTCATACTGAATGGAGAAATGATCAAGCTTGGAGTCATAGCTTGCAATCATTGGACTACATTGATGACTGGAGATATCTCTTGAAGACAAAGTACCTTTCAGGTCGTCATTGTGTTCAAAATTTGAAGGGTACGAACTAATCTGAGCTCAAGTACAATGTATCACACTATGTCCAGCATTTGGACCTATCAGAATAGTTAAAAAGATAATTATTCTTTGGTTACTGAGTTATATCATTTATTTATTCTTTGGATCTTGTAATTAAGAGAGATAGTAGATTCTCTTGAATTGTGTTGTGTTCACTAGCATAAGATCTTTGGAAAAATTTCATTCATGATATAACTTGTACAATTCTAATCTTGATATTTCTTTGGATAATTATGGACTGTTAGTAATCTCTATCTAAAATGCTTCTTGGACAGGTTTATGGGGAAGAAGATGATAAGAGATTACTTAAGTGATGAAAAGCTTGGGGCATCTTGTGAAGAATTCATGTCAACCAAAGAAATGATCAAAAGGCAGTAAACACTAGAGGAACTAAGTTGATGGCTAGAGGGAGTGCATCTCCAAAAGTCTCCTTTGCAATCTCTGAAGCCATGATCGAGAGGGAGTCTCTGTATCAGTGTTCCTTTGTTTAATGAGTTCTTCTTTGAGAGGAGTTGATGTGAAAGCCCTTGATAATGCAATTCTCTGCTAAGAGAGAGTTGAGGTGAAAGCCCTTGATAATCTAATTCTCTGTTGAGAGAGAGTTGAGGTGCAAGCCCTTGATAATGCAATTCTCTGCTGAGAGAGAGTTGAGGTGTAAGCCCTTGATAATGCAATTCTCTATTGAGAGAGATTTGAGGTGAAATCCCCTGTTTCCACCCTCTGGGAGAAGCTATGGTGGATGTCATGTGTGTGACTCCATGACAGCATCACGTGAGGGAATCTGTGATGATTTTATTTATACCATCTATGGAAGTAGCCATAATAGTTAATGTCACATTGAGGTGATATTCTAAGTTTGTTTTCATTCTAATATAATGTGTCTTGTGTAGATGGAAGTTCATCCCTAGGTGAGAGGGAGTGTTGATGTTATATAGCAGCTTCGGTCTGCACTTCCAAGAAGAAGACAAATTATTATATAACCAAGAGCCGACCTTTTCCTTGCATCAAACTTGAGCTGACCTAAGTCAAGAGGCGCCTAATGATGTATATATACAAGGTCACTTTGGCATTGTAATTATTCAATCTCAAGCAAGTTCGCACTTACCTTTGAAGAGCAGAAATTCACACTTAGAGCAGAAGTCGCACCTTAGAAGCAGCAGTCCGATTTCCAGAAAGAAGACAGTCATTGATACCTTGAAGGAGGGCGAATATATTATCATTGTATTGGCCATTGTTGGGCCTGAGTTGTAAGCAGATTTTTGTCACTGTGTTATCATATATAAGAGAATCATTTGCTAGGTTTTTTCTCCCTCGAGTAGGAGGGTTTTCCCAGGGTATCTTGTTGTGTTCATTGTCTTATGTGTTGCAATTCTATTGAGTAATTTATTATCTAATCTTATCTAAGAAACACTAACAGAAAGGAAGTAGCTTTCCTTGTCTCTTTCCAAAATCTTTTCCATAAGAGTATGGAATTGAGGATCTTGTTCTGCTTCTTGAAGCTTTTCTTTCGTTACTTCTTCAGTATTTAGAATGTTAAAGGGGTTTTCCTCCCTATCATTATTATCGCCCATTTTGCTTACTATACTTTCCTCTTTTTCTTTGTGCTTTTGAGATCTCGTGGTAACAGGCATAATCTTTAATCAAATCCTACTAACTTTGATCAAAGGAATGAAATGGTGCAATGGTGATGAAAGTCAGGATAGAATGAAGATTCTACGACTTAAAAGATTTTTAATCTTTAGTTCGTGATTCCCTAAGTGAAAGGATGAAAATCCTGTTTGTGGGAATTAAACCAAAGATTGAAAAATAAAGCTGATTTTGCACTTTGTGAAGTTTGATCTTAGCTTTGTAGAAAGATGAATTTCAATGGATGCCTAAATGTGATTGAGTTCTCTATTGCAGAATTTGATTTGGATGAGTAGTATATGCGATTGCAAGTTGGCGAAAATAAGAAGGATGATTAAACCCTAATTTTTGAAAACCAGAAAAATCACCTAAGCTTCGAAAAATAGATGCGCCCAAAACAAAGACTGAATGCGCTAAAACAGAGCACAAATGTGCCGAAACAGTGCACAAATGTGCTAAAACATAACACATGTGCACTAAAATAGAGCACACATGCATTGGAACAAAGCACAGATGTGCTAAAGCAAAGCACATATGCGCTAGAACAGAGACCTAATGCACCAAAACAGAGACCAGATGCGCTAAAATAGAAACCAGATGTGCTAAGACAACTCTGAGACTGACATATTTTGACAGTTTGATAAAATTTTCTTGTTTTGGATGATCTTAATATGGTTTAAATGTGAAAAACAAAACATAGAAGCAAACAATTATTTTTTTAATCCTAAAATCTAAACAAAGAGTGTATGTTCTTGAGATTTCCATAGGTTTTTGAACAATATAAGCACTTCAGTCAGACTCACTCTTAATTTTCATATAGTTCATCAAATTAATCACAACCCACATCTTAAAATCATGTTAACTCACACAGCCTTGTCACCCCCTAGAGGGCACCCATGTTTTTGTCTTTTCTAGGTGCGTACTCAAAGTGACGGAAGTGGATACCGAATCCCTTGAGCAAACAATTCGTGGCGACTATATGGTGAGTGTCTTGGGGGTAGATTCTTCCCTCCCCTTGCACCGTGATTAAAATGATGTTTGGATATTGACACAGTTGGCTACTATACTAGGTTCTTAGTAAGTCTTTCCGTTCAGTGTGACAATGGATATACTCCCTCGAGAGACCTCCCAACCTTTAGAACAAAGATTTTGGGGATGGTTATCTTGTCAACTACTCTCAACTTGGATTTTCATCAACAACTTGTTTTTTATTATAGTGGGTTGGAAACCTTGGCTTTAGGTGTTCCCACTTAGGTCGTTCTCGTAGGGTGAGTACTTTTTCCCGCTACGGTAGGCCTTCTAAAGGATGTAATAAAGCATTAAATTGCATAAAACAAAAGGTAAGTCTGGTATTTTGATCACCCAGTTAAGGGGAGAGCATAGACCTATTACCCACAATCACAGCATGCAAATAATGGTTCAATTTTAAATCCCAAATTGAAAACTTTTCTATTCTAAGTGAAGATGTTGCTTCACTAAAAACATGGGGTTTATTTTTACCAAAAGAAAATATGTTTGGTGACTATCCTAGGATTGGTTAATTCAAATTTATATGTCCACCCTAGGATTGGTTCATTTTGTTAAGAATAGCATCAGAAAAATTATGTCCACGGATTACGTCATAATCAAAATTTAAATTTTTACAAATGGATGCGCTGAAACAGAAGTTGTATGCACCGAAACAGGTTACGTATGCACTAAAATAGGATTTGTATGCGCTAAAAGATCTGGTAAATGCATTGAAATAGTAACCAAATGTGCTGAAAGGGTTCTTAGGGATGCGCCAAAATAAGGTGTCTATGCGCTAGAATAGTTCACATACATGCCATGACAGTCATCGTATGCGCTAAAACAGTCTTTGTATGCGCTAAACTAAGAGTCGTATGCGCTAAACCGTGATTTTTGTCTGTCACTTGCTAGAAAAATCTACAAAAATATAAATTAAATGTGGGGCTTGGCCCCACGGTGGGCGCCAGAAATGTGTACATTAGAATGTGTCAATTAAATTGAATCTAATCTAGTACACCAATGAAACATTAGATTGAAGAAAACTAAAGAAATAAAACAAATGCGAACTCTTGATAGCAGCTTCTTCAAATTCATTCCATTGTCCTCTATCTGCAAGGATTCACTTCAATATGTTTGCTCTCAGTTGTGCAAACACAACTTATAGAATGGCACTTGAGAGAATGAGATTATTATGAATGCATATGCATCTACAAGATTGAACTATTAAAAATGCTATGAATTGCTAAGATTGCGACTATAATAACTATGTATGAAAATGTGAGATTCGAGGTCCTTTTTAGCTCATGCATGGGATGTATTTATAGATTTTTGAAGGTAGGAATTTGATTGGCCAAGATCGACGGTCGAGTTCAAACCTGTTGGAATAAACGGTGAGAGATCGAGAATTCGAAAAAGAGGTGGAATTCTGAGAGACAGAAAATGAAGAGACCATTTGAAAGGTGTCTCTCATAATTAAATAAATAAATATTTAATTATGTGTGAGAGAAATATGAAAAGGCTTTAATTAAATATTGCAAATATTTAATTATGAGAAAAGAAAAAGCCTTTTAATTAAATATTAAGAATATTTAATTTTGTGAGAGAAGTGGGAAATTAGAAAATGATTTAATTAAATATCGAAAGTATTTAATTAAATGTGGAGGGAAGAAAATCATTTAAATTTAGAATTTAAACTTTGATAATTAATGTAAATAAATTGTAAAATCTATTTAATTAATTAAGAAGAAGGTAGCATTAATTAAATAAATAAATTTATTTAATTAAATTAGAAGAATTAGAAAAATGAACAATATAAATAAATAATTAAATTTATTTATATGTAGAACACTTAAGAACATTAATTAAATAATTCATATTTAATTAATTAATAGGTTCGATCGATCGTGACCATTTTTAGATGTGTACAGGTACAGTAGCTTAGCTACCCCATATAAGTGAGTGACATGAAGGGGAGTCAGTGGGGTGAAGCTACTAGTCATCTACCTTGAATTTGCATAGCTGGATTGATCGAAGTAAGAACTCAGGAAGTATTGTCCAAAAAATCCTAGGTTGTAAATTTTTTATGGTTTTAAAAGATCAATCACTAAAAATTGAAAACACTTGTATTTTGTGATTGGTTTTGTTATATTCATCAAAACACTTTTTCATCAAATAGAGTTGGTCAAAAAATCATATTTGAAAAACCACTACTATCAACAAAAGTCTCAACTATCATTTTTAGAACTGCATCTATCCTAGTGAGTCACAACTGTCATTTTAGTCACCGCATGTGTCTGTCAACAAATTCCATTTCATAGAGTTTAGATATTGCACCATAATTGTCAAATTCTGAGTCACATATATATTTTTGGGCTGCATCTATCAAACACAAAAACCGCAACTGTCTGTCAATAGGTTTAGGTTCACAAAATTCATATTTCGAGTCACAACTGTTACTGTGAGTCATTTATGTCAAAACATAAACCACATCTGTCACAAGTCAAAATTACCAGTCAAAATTTGAAGCCTATTTTTAGTCAATCACCATATCAAAAAATTGAAACACATTTGTCAAAAATTGAACTACATCTGATAGGTGAACCACATTTGACTGTCAACAGAAAACTGAGAAAATTGCAAATCAAGTATGAAAGCAGAACTTTAATTTTTGCTTCTCTTTCTCAAGATCAACCTTGGATAGAAGCTAAATTTTTTGTTTTTCAAAAACCTTGCATCATTAGGTGTCATATACATCCTATTCATAGTCGTCCTAAGTTGCATGCATTTAGATACTTCCTAGGAATTTTCATATCACAAAATAGATAACTTTCCTCATCATTAGATGCGTTCATGTTCAAATTTTTCCTCATCATTAAACCTAGTCACTTTGGCCATATTACTCAATCTTTCCATCTCAACAATCTAGTTTGGGAAATTCACCTTGTTAACTATCTTTTGTCCTATAATCAGGTTCCTTGGTGAACTCAAATCATTGCATGCATTTATTCCATAGGTGGCAGGTTATACCCATTTTAGAATCATTTACCATCATAGTCTACTCAAGATTTGGCATATTGTCTATCCTACCATATATCATCTTAGTAAATGCAATTTTAGAAATCTTTACCAACATCCTTTATTGTCAAAAAAATCCAAAAAACATAGAAATAAGACATACTGGTTTTTAGACATACTTTGCATTACCCCATTTGAGAAATTTTTCATGGTCGAAACAAGGTCTCGAAAGAAACATAAAAGAAATGTCAGACCCTAATGAATTTTTCAATCCTTTCATAGATCAACCATCAGGGAAAGAAAGACCACACAAACCTTTGCTTGAAAAACACATCACTGGAGACACACATGGTCAAATTTTCATTGAAGACATAGACATCACCGTAGAAGATCCTAAATTTGCATCCTTTATGGATGATTTTTTGGTAAATGATCCCCAACGATATCTAGCAGAGTTGCTAGTAGAAGGTGTCACATTACCACTAGGATTTTATATTCATACTTTGAAAGCACCATCTATTTAGCCAATGCAAACTGTGATGTCAAGTGTTTCTATTCCCCAAATCACCACAGCAATACCAACTAGCATACCAACTCAAACATCATCAATTGTGAACCCAACCCCTTTCAACATAACACAAGATTTACAATTTACTATGGGAGAAACTTCATCAAACCCCTTTGACATAAATTTTTGATGCTAAAACCATACATATGGAACTAGTTATCACACTTAGAGGTTACAACCCCAATCAAGACATGATGAATAGTCTAGATCAAATGGAAAATTTTGTCCAAAATTCACAACAACAATGACTATAGAGGAGATTTCCTACACGTGAATTTACCCCTTTGGGGCAACCAGTCGAGAAAATTTTCAAAGAGTTGATTAAACATGATCTCATTAAACCTTTGAACCAAGAGAGTATGATCCTGGATAGTTTAAACCTTCATGGTGGGATGACAATTCCTATTGTGACTACCATCGAACAAAAGGACACAACTGACAACAATGTAGACAACTTAACAATATTATACAAGAATTTGTTGAAAATAGAACCATAGAGGTCAATGGGTATAAAAATACCAAGAGAAGTGATTGTAAGGTCTTCATAGACCCATTACATGACCACACAAAAGGAAATGGCTCTATTTGGGGAACCAAGAATACTCCATCAGCCAATTATGCCAACCAAATATGACTATGGAAAAGTAAAGATCATAAACCACCTCTGAGCTGCAAATGAAAACATCGATACCATCATCATTAAGAAGCATCTGGAATGTGTTGTAAACACACACAAAACTAAAATAATTCTTCCAGTTCCTTCTTCTGAGCCACCTACATAGTCTTCTAAGTCTAAGTACAATCTCCTTGATCAACTAGGAAAAAGCCTCACACAGATATCCATTTTGGAACTATTGACTTTATCACCTGAGCACCGAGCTATTCTTGAAAAAGATTTACAGAACACGATTGTTCCTATTGACTTAGATGTCAATCATTTTGAAGAAATGGTGGGATATTTAACCAAATCACATCATGCCACATTTTCCCAACAAAATTAAACAACAAAAAATATTGATCATAATGACCCATTACATCTTGAAGTCTTATTCCATCAAACCAAAGCTAGACGAGTCTTGGTAGATAGAGGAGAAGGTTTGAACCTGTGTACCCTAAAAAGTCTTAAGGCATTAGGATTATCAGAAGAATACGTAGACACCTCGAAGAGTATAGTCATCAAGGCTTACGATGATGAGGAAAGATCATCTAAAGGAGTTCTCACAATCCCTATCATAATTGGTCCAACAATTATGAACACCAGCTTCCATGTCTTGGATCTCACCCTTCCGTATAACCTATTGTTAGGTAGACCTTGGATACACGCAATGAAGGATGTACCTTACACATATCACCAATGCCTTAAATTCCTATATAATGGCACCGAGATCACAATTGATGGTGATCCAGATCCTTTTCAATATTTTACAAGCCTAAGGGAATTTCCACAATGACAAATACCAGTTAACCAAGAAGCTTCAACATCCACTTTATCCCTATATGTTGACCCATCACATCTTACCAATTCTATTTCATTCAAACCACCATCATCCACTCCCAAGGTCAAGATCCAAGACAAGGGTTGTGGAGAATATTACATGAAGGAATCCTACTGTGTCAGTCAGCTCATTCCACCTAAGGCATATGGCTTACCCATGGCAGATATAAGATATCTTGTAGTCACATTTCATGTTCACCCTACAATGACATTGACCAAATGGGGAGAGTTAAGTGAAGAAATTGTGGATCAAGATGATATTACCTCTTGGTTGTACCAAGAAGATAATGAATCCCCTCGCCATCTATTCACATAGCTAAGGACCAATATGGAAAAGGCTTTAAGGTGATGCAAAGTGATGGATATGATGGGTATAGTGGGTTAGGACTACATCAAAATGGAATGAAAAAAGCAATCATTATCTCGCCACAACCGAAATACCTAGGGCGAGGGTTTCAACGGCTTAGAATTGGGTTTCCTAGTACTTCGTCTCCATTTCAAGAGGATGTGAGTTCTTGTGCAGACATCGAAATATCTCCCAAATCACTTCCCCCAATTTATAATGAATCTTCTGACTGAAGCGATGGTAAATGGGATTCCCTTTCCTCTACTAGTACCATGAACATAGATACTCTATTTGGAGAATTGGAGCTAATGATAAAACCCTTACCAAAACCGTATAGTCCTCATCATAGGAATTACTTATCCAAAGAAGAATGGCATAAGCACTATTATTGGAAAACCCTTGATCATGCATCTTGGGCACCTAAAAAACCATCTTCTGACAACTTAGCCCTTACAATAGTCCCACATCAAATTTTACCTACCCATAGGAAAAAGAATAAGGAGTTAGTCCAAAACTTTTGGGACCATGTCAACCATTCTATATTCACCTTGTCAGCTTCCACATTTGATAGCTCCAATGATGGCATGCCTCTCATATATCCCAAACTTATCTACTAGGATCAACAAGGTACACCCATCATAGACACATTCGAGAACGGTGAAGCAATAAATGAGTTCTTGGGACTTTGAGAAGGCATACCAAGAGGGGATCATAAAGCTGATTTTACCATAGACTTGGATGACAAAGCATATTTTGGGGTGTCTATTTACACCTCTAGTCGCAAAAATGAAAAAAAAATGAGAAATGATGAAAATAAGAAAAATGACAAGTCCCTAGGTGAAAAACAAAAGGCGCATTTGGATGAAGAAATCGCCATAATAAAGGACGTATCCAAGGGTGAAAATCTCTCTGAGGCACCCAAGGATTTTCATGTATAGATTTTATTGATTATTTTAAATACAAATTATTAATCATGATATTGATTAATTATATTATGATAAGAGATTATTTAAATTGAAGTTAAATGATTATTTAAATTGATGTTAAATTTATATTGAAATTGAAGTGAAATTGAAAATGAAATGTAGTTGCAATGTTTTGAAATGCAATTTTATTTAAATTTGGGGTTGTCATTGCTAATGAAAACTCGAGTGCAAGTGAACGCAGGAATAGGTGAACGTGATTGAAGGCGAGAAAAATGATCCTGGGTAGAGTCGTTTTAGCCATTAGACATTTATGAGGATGATGGAATCTCACACACACACATTTTGTCAATATTTTAATGCATTTTGTGATTATTGTGTTTGCAAAATTTAAATTAAGTTTAATTGATTTCTCCAAATTTGTGAAAAGAATGTGTTGATTTAAAATTGATGATTTGGTAAATTTTGAGGAAATTTATTTAAGTTAAATGAATTGGATTCCTTTTTTAGATATTTTATTATTATTTAAATATAATGATGCTTTTATTATTAAATTAATGGAATGGACTTTTATTACAAAATTTATTAAAATATAATAAATATAGTGTTGTAAATTTATTTGTTTTCATTTTTCTTATTTTAAAATATGAAAGAGAAAATATTTAATGAGGAAATTAAAAAAATATCTAAAGTTGAGTTATTGAAAACAAATTGAAAAGAAATTGTAAAACAAATCATGTACAAAAATTGGAGATTGAAATTTCATTCAAAAAAAAAACTTCAGTTAAACAAATTGAAGAAAAATATCTTCAATCAATTAGAGGCAATCAAATTTTGAAAACTTGGAGTTTTAATTTGATCTGGAGATCAACCTCAATTTGTGGATCTATTTTCTTGTGTTTTATCTATCAATGCATGGGAAAGAAAGAATCAGGGAGTGAAGAATTTTGAATTTGCAGAGTGGGTGAAAATTGGTTTTTATATTGGAGAGAAGAAAAAGTTAGAGCATGAAGAATTTTACCAGGGAATTAATATGAATTTGATAGAGGCAAAGATTGTTATTTTATCTATTATTTATTTTGGAGCAGCTAATTGCACCATGCGCACACAACTTGGAGGATTATGTTTAAGTTCTTTAAAGTTCTGCTCCCCATACACTTGAAAAGGTATGACCAGAGGCGTTGCCAAGTTGAAGTATTAAGCATCTGCAAACTACATTCCCCTACACCACCCTACTCCACACACAATAGAAAACAAGGGAATGAACCGGTTACTCACCTTCTTCCACGCGGCCAAACAACATGGTGTGAAGGTATAACCAAAAGGTGAGGAGAGGCACACTAGTAGGTAATGAAGGAGAGGAAGGGCACAAAAAAGGAAGAGGCTCCCCACATCTCTCCCCTCACCACACGCAGCCTATGAGGGGAGTCTTGGCACACAACAAGAGAGTAGGTTGTTGTTCGTATCCAAAAAGACCCTCCATCCACCTCGCGTACAGTGAAGAGAGGTGCGCAAGAAGAGGGAAGAGGCATCAGATTAATATCCAACATTATTATATGTCTATTTCACACAAGCAAAAAATAAGATAAGGTAGCAAGAGGAATATATAAAGGAAATTAAGGTAAGATAAGAAGAAGATTGGATAGAGAAGCTACAAAAAGATCTAACAGAGGAAGCAATAATTAATTTTCAGAATTACCAAGTAGAAATTGAAAACCAATTTATAGTTTTGTAGAAGTGTTAAAAATTATTCTCTAATTCTTGTATTTAGTTTAAAATTCAAAAGAGAATCTCTATTTTATTAATTTAGAAAAGAATAATCTCCAAATTTTGATTGCTAATCTATTAAAAATATCGGCGTTCTATTACATTTTGTAGAAACTTTCAAACAATCAAACTGTAAATTTTCCAGAAAACATTGGAATTAGAAATAGAATACTTTAGGAAGAATTTGAATAGAAAAAGATGAGAAAAAAATGATTATCCATTTAAGAGAAACTGAGATTTATTTATGAAATTATTCAAAACCAAAAAAATATTGTTTAGATACCTTTTATATTTTTAATGTGATTTTGAAATAATTAGTAAATTTTGAAATTGAAACTCAAAACGTTCAAAATAGAAACTGTAACAATTTATTTTAATTCGGTTCTTGAAAAGCAATTCTCTATTTTTTGAGAGGATGAAAAAGAGAAAATAAATCATTTAGATTAAAATATGATTTTCTTGAAAATGAAACAAATAAAGATTATTTCAAATGAAAACAAATTAATTGAGTAAATAGAGCGAAAGAATGTGTTCTCTTTTATGACTGTTTTTAAATATGTACTTAATTACATACTGGAAATACACCTTATTTATTTTTGATTATTTAATTTAGTCGATTTAAATATTAATATAATGTCATTTATGGATTAAAACGATGAAAAGAATAACATATGGTCTGTTTTTTCTTGAAAGAAGATTTTTGTTTGATTGTTTTTGAATGTTTGTATTTAAATGATTGGAACCATGCATGCTTGATAAATGAAAGTGCATGTCATGTTTTTGGGAAAGTTACCTTCTGGGACAGGTGCCGAATATGGGTTATTAGAGAGTGTAGTTTTTCTTTTCCAAAACTGCTTTATTTGTCGTGCATGAAATTTTACTTGGCCAAGTAAATTAAGGACCATTGAAATAGATGGAATTAATGAACTCTCTACCATATCCTATCATCAAACTTTCTTGTTTATTAAATGAATTAGAAAGATGAAAATGCTTGTGGTTTTACTAGGTATACTAGGCACACACAAGATTTTGTCTTGCTTGTTGACTACTTTTCGCTAAGCGATTTGTGTAGGGTTAGGTATTCTTTGAATGATTTAAGAATTCTAGGGAAGCATAAACTTTGGGGTTAACCAGAAAAAGTGCCATATCCTTCTTCTCATCCTCGTTATGAATATATGCTATTGGATTGAAGATCAAAGGATGTCAGCTTCATTTATGTTATTTTGTATTCTTAAATTATGTATTGAAAAGCTTAAGGCAATTGAATGCCAAAGTCTCGAATTTTAACTTATATTGCAACTTCTTTGTATTATTATCAATGTCATGTATTATGACACGTATATGTATTTAAACTGGAATTGTATAATAAATCTAATTTATTGACTTTAAGTCATTGTCTGCAATCAACTTGTTTTTAAGTCATTGTCGATGTTTGATTTAAAGAGTTTTGCTCTTTAAATTTGGTATCAGAGCCCTAGGTTTGAACACTATGGTCCTTTGTCCATTATAGTACAGAAATATTCCTTGATGCAGGAATTGTGATACATAATGGGTACAAGAGGAAAAGGAGTTGTTGCAAGTAATGAGAATGACATGTTGGATCATACTCTCAGTCTCTTGAATCAATAGGGTTCCCGAATGGATAATCTAGAACATGAAGTTCGAGGTGTCAAAGAAGGACAAAAACCTTGAGTTGAAATTCCCCAAAATTAGGAGCAACCCAATAATGAGAATCCTAGGGTTGAAGAATCACAAAATCCTCAAGCTAGGATTGAAGGGGAGTTGGCGAAAGATTTGAAAAGGGTAGCACCACCCAAGTTTGATGGTAAGACTATAGGTGATGGAGCTGAAGCTTGGGTTATTGAGATGGAAAATTACTTTGAGCTTAGGAATATGTCCAATGAGACCAAGGTAGTTTAGGCTACATACCAAGTTACTGGAGAAGCTGCTACTTGGTGGGATAGCGAGAAGACTGAGAAGAACTTACTACCAAATGGAACTACTTGGGAAGTGTTCTTGAAAAATTTTAGGAGGAGGTGGCTTCCATAACTGTTCTTTGACAAGAAGATGACAGAGTTCCAGAATCTGACTCAGGGTGGTTTGATAGTTACTCAGTACTGTGAGAGGTTCACTAATCTCCTAAAGTACATACCACAATATCATATGGATGAGAGGTTTTGTATTCAAAAATTCATCCTAGGATTGAGGCCACATATTATAGTTGATGTGGATATTCATAATCCATTGACTATGGATGAGGTCTTTGAGAAGGCCATAAAATAGGAACAAAATTTGCAACAGGTCACGAACTATAGGAAGATTTTGAATACTAAATCTGGTTTTGGAAACAGGAAGTTCCAAAAAAATAACAACAATAACCAGAAGGGTAGTAATAAAAATCAGCAGATCAAGAACTTGAAGAGAGGAAAAAACACTAAGGATAAAGGAGAAGGAAGCTTTGGTGGAAAAAAGAAGGCAAATAATAATAACACCAACTTCTCCAATATCAGGAACAAGAAAGGTGGTCACCTAGGGCCTCGAGGTGGATGTTATAATTGTGGAGGAGATCACTATGCCTCCAATTGCACTCAACATATAGGAGATCAGTGTGGTGGTAATGATTGGCGAGCACTGCAACACAAGATTCTTGTGGTGTTTGACAACCATCAAGCAAAATTTTAAGCTTCACCTATTCAAATTTCAGGTAATCTTTTTGGTCAATCTGTTTCTATTTTGGTAGATACAGGAGCTACAAAATTCTTTATTGATCCTAAATTAGTTGCTAAATTACCTATTAGACCTCATTTATGTCACATTCATGGATGGTTCAGTATGTAAATCGAGTAGAGAAGAGGGTAGATTCATGTTTATCATGCAGCGATTTAGAGCTACCTAATTTCCAAACCCAAGTTAACCTATATGTAGCATCGTTGGGTTCTTATGATGTGATCTTAGGGATCAATCGGCTAAATAAGCATAAAGCCATAGTGAACTTTGAGGATAAGGTCGTGAGTTTTTTGGATGATTTTGGACATCTAGTTGAGATTTTAGGATCTCGAGAGCCTCTAGAGTTGAGACATATCTCAATTATGCAGCTAAAGAAAGCACATCGAAAAGGATGTTCCATATATGCTATATTGGTGAGTGACTTGGATAATGTCCAACATAGTCTAGAGGGATATCCAATTCTCAGAGAGTTCTTGGATATCTTTCCTGAAGAACTTATTGAGCTACCACCGAGGAGAGAATTTGATTTCTCGATTGAAATTTTACCTCGAACGGAGCCTCAATCCAAATATCCATACAAAATGACTACTACAGAGTTGTATGAACTAAAGGATAAATTGAAGGAGTTTTTGAGACACGGATTTATTAGACCGAGTGTAACTCCATGGGGTGCATCAGTAATCTTCATTAAGAAGAAGGATGGAACCTTGAGACTGTGTATTGATTACAAGATGTTGAACAAGTTTACCATTAAGAATAGGTATCCCTTACCTAGGATAGATGAGTTGTTTGATCAGATGAAAGGGGACACAGTGTTTTCTAAGATTGATCTTAGATCAAGTTACCACCAGTTAAGGATTAAGGACGTGGAAATTCTGAAGACAACTTTCAAAACTCGGTATGGACACTACGAGTTCACAGTGGTACCTTTTGGCCTAACAAATGCTCCAAAAACATTCATGAACCTTATGAACAATATCTTTAGAGATTGTTTAGATTATTTTGTACTTATATTCATTGATGATATTCTGATTTACTCTAAAATAAAAGAGGAACATGAGAAGCACTTGAGAATATTCTTGCAACAACTAAGAGATCGAAATATTTTTGGAAATTTTTTGAAGTGTACTTTATTTTAGAAGAAGGTTCACTATTTGCGGCATGTCATATCTGTTGAGGGAATCTCAGTTGATCCTATGAAGATAGAGGAAATTGTAGATTGGCCAACACCACAAAGTTTTACTGAAGTTCAAGGTTTAATGGCACTTGCAGGATACTACAAAAAGTATGTGGAAGGGATTTCTAGGATTGCAACACCTATTAATTCTCTTCAAAAGAAGGGAAACAAATATGAGTGGACTAAGAAGTGCGAGGAAGCATTTCAAATTCTTAAACAAGAGTTGACATCAACACCAGTGTTGACTACACTAGATCCTAATGGGCACTTCATAGTGATTACAAATGCTTCAGGTGAATGTGTAGGAGTGTTGACTACACTAGATCCTAATGGGCACTTCATAGTGATTACAAATGCTTCAGGTGAATGTGTAGGAGTTTTGTTGATGCAAGAAGGTAAGGTGGTTTCATATAAGTCTAGTAAATTGAAACAGTATGAGTTGAATTATGCGCCACATGATCTTGAGCTTACAACTATTGTGCATGCATTATAGATGTGGAGACATTGTCTCTGAGGGAAACCATTTGAGCTTAAGAAAAATTATTTAGGACTTAAGTACATCTTCAGACAATCGAACCTCAATGCAAGACAGATGAGGTGTCTTAAGTTACTAAGTGAGTATGATTTTGGTATTGATTATAACAAGGGTAAGGAAAATCGAGTTGTTGATGCTCTTAGTAGGAGAATACATCTCTCTGTTATGTTGACCACGAGGTCAAATTTGAGGGAGGAAGTGTTGCAGTATCTTCCAAGAGATGAGCATTATGATAGGGTCAAGAAAGCCTTAGAATCAGATCCTTCAGATAATAGATTTGATGGATATGTGATGGAGTATGATGGTATTTTCAGATATGAGGGAAGGATGTATATCCTTGAGGGTGGAGATTTGAGGAATTTGATTCTAGAGGAATTTCATGATGCACCTTATTCAAGGCATCCGGGAGTTACGAAGATGGTAGTAGAGTTGAAGGATTTCTAAATTTGGCCTAAGCTCAAGAAAGATGTTATGGAGTATGTGACTAGATATTTGGAATGCCAATGGGTTAAGGCTGAGCATGTGCATCTAGCAAGACTTTTTTATCCCCACGATTTATCTAAGTATAAGTGGAATGTAATCAATATGGATTTTATCCAAGGATTACCTTTGAGCATGAATAGGCATGATACCATCTTAGTAGTTTTTGATAAGCTAACGAAGGTTTCAAATTTCATACCCAGAAATCTAAGGGATGGATCATTGAATCTTGCAAGGGAATTTGTGCAAGATATATTCAAATTGCATGGTGTACTAGAGACCATAATTTCTAATAGGGATACTAGGATGACATCTAGGTTTTGGACTACATTGAATGCAGCTTTGGGAACTAAACTGAATTATAGTCATGCATATCATCCACAAACTGATGGCCAAACTAAAAGGGTCAATCAGGTTGTTGAGGATTTGTTGAGGATGTACTACATGGAACAATAGTACAAGTGGGAGGAATATTTTCCACTGGTTGAGTTTTCCTACAACAACTCATTTCATGCATCATTGGGTATGGCACCTTTTGAGGCACTTTATGGACGAAAATGTTGCACACCCATTAGTTGGGACAGGATGGAAGACAGGATCATTATTGGTCCAGATATGCTCAAGGAAATTGATGAGAAAATAAAGTTGATCAAGGGTTGGTTGAAGGAAGAAGCCAATAGAAAAAAGAGCTATGTTGATATGAATAGGACTCTCAGGTAGTTTGTTGCAGGAAAAAAGTCTTTTTGAGGGTTAAGCCTCATAAGAGCTCTATCTCATTTGGGAAATCATTAAAGTTGGCACCAAGATTTGTGGGACCCTTTGATGTACTGGAAGTTATTAATCCAATTTTATATAGACTAGTATTACCACCTGCTCTAGCTCAACTCCATAATGTATTCCATGTTTCTTTGTTGAAACCATATCATCGTGATGCATCTCATATTATTTATTGGCATTCATTATAGGTATAGGATCGAGGAGTGGTGCTAGTGGAGCCCATCTAAATCCTAGATAGGCATAGCATTAAGCTGTGTAATAGAGATAGTACTCAGTACAAAGTCCAATGGGACCAGTATACAGAGGATAGTGCTACATGGGAGGATTTTGAGATTATTGACCATCACTTTCCTCATTTTCTTTCATAGATTAGTATTTTTTTTATGTGGAGATACTTGATACTTTGGTTTTTGATTCACATGTTGTGAACATTGATAGTGTGGATGCTACTATTATTGTTTATGCTTATGTTTGAAAACTATGTTGTTAGTTACTATTTCATTATGATCAAGATACTATGTTTACCTATTGAGATATTATGTTTTATTGGTTGAGATAGTATGTTTATAGGTTGTGATGTTATTCTTATTGAATGATTAATAAGACATTGAGACGATGTCTCTTCCAAGAGGAGAAGGATGTCACGTATAGATTCTATTGATTATTTTAAATGCAAATTATTAATCATGATATTGATTAATTATATTATGTTAAATGATTATTTAAATTGAAGTTAAATGATTATTTAAATTGAAGTTAAATTGAAATTGAAATTGAAGTGAAATTGAAAATGAAATGCAATTGCAATGATTTGAAATGCAATTTTATTTATTTTTGGGGTTGTCATTGCTAATGAAAACTCAAGTGCAAGTGAACGCAGGAACATGTGAGCATGATTGAAGGCGAGAACAACAATCAGGTAGAGTTTTTTTAGCCATTCTACATTTATGAGGATGATGGAATCTCACACACACATCTAGTTAATATTTTAATGCATTTTGTGATTATTGTGTTTGCAAAGTTTAAATTAAGTTTAATTGATTTCTCCAAATTTGTGAAAAGAATATGTTGATTTAAAAATGATGATTTGTTTAATTTTGAGGAAATTGATATAAGTTAAATGAATTGGATTCCTTGTTTAGATATTTTATTATTAATTTAATGGAATATACTTTTATTACGAAATTTATTAAAATATAATAAATATAGTGTTGTAAATTTATTTGTTTTCATTATTTCTTATTTAAAAGTCTGAAAGAGAAAATATTTAATGAGAAAATTAAGAAAATATCTAAATTTGAGTTATTGAAAACAAATTGGAAAACAAATCACATACATAAATTGGAGATTGAAATTTCATTCAAACAAAAAATCAGTTAAACAAATTGAAGAAAAATATCTTCAATCAATTAGAGGCAATCAAATTTTAAAATTTTGAAGTTTTAATTTGATCTCGAGATCAACCTCAATTTTTGGATCTGTTTTCTTGTTTTTATCTATCAATGAGAAAGAAAAAAATAGGAAGTGAAGAATTTTGAATTTGCATAGTGGGTGAAAATTGGATTTTATATTGGAGAGAATAAAAACATAGAGCATGAAGAGTTTTACCACGGAATTAATATGAATTTGACAGAGGAAGTGATTTTTATTTTATCTATTGTTTATTTTGGAGCTGCTAATTGCATTACGCACACACATCTTGGAGGATTCTATTTAAGTTCTTTAAAGTTCTGCTCCCCATGCACTTCAACAGGTATGACCAAAGGTGCTGCCAGGGAGAATTATTAAGCATTTGTAGAATACAGTCCGTTGCACCCACCCTACTCCACATACCACAAAAACCAAGGGAAATAACTGGTTACTCACCTTCCTCCATGCGGCCAGGCAACAAGGTTTGAAGGTATCACCAGAAGGCGAGGAGAGGCACACTAGCGAGTAATGAAGGAGAGTAAGGGTGTGGCAAAGGAACAAGCTCCCCACATCTCTCCACTCACCACATGCAGCCTGTGAGGGGAGGCTTGGTGCACAAAAAGAGAGGAGGTTGTTATTTGCAACCAAAAAGACCCTCCATCCACCCTGCGTACAATGAAGAGAGGTGCACAAGAAGAGGGAAGAGGCATTAGATGAATAGCCAACATAAATATATCTCAATTTCACACAAGCAACAAATAAGATAAGGTAGCAAGAAGAATATAGAATGGAAATTAAGGGAAGAGAAGAAGAATATTGGATAGAGCAGCTACAAAAAGATTTGACAGAGGAAGCAATAATTACTTTATAGAATTACTAGGTAGAAATTGAAAACCAATTTATAGTTTTGTAGAAGTGTTAAAAGAATTATTCTCTAATTCTTGTATTTAGTTTAAAATTCAAAAGAGAATTTTTGCTTTATTAATTTAGAAAAGAATAATCTCTAGATTTTGATTTCTAATCTATTAAAAATATCTCCGTTCCATTACATTTTGTAGAAACTTTCAAACAATCAAACTGTAAATTTTTGAGAAAACATTGAAATTAGAAAAAAAATACTTTAGGAAGAATTTGAATAGAAAAAAACAAGAAACAATTGATTATCGATTTAAGAGAAATTGAGATTTATTTCTGAAAGTATTCAAAACAAAAAATATTTTCATTTCGATACCTTTTAGATTCTTAACATGATTTTGAAATAATCAGTAAATTTTCAAATTGAAACTCAAAACGTTCAAAATAGAAACTGAAACAATTTCTTTTTATTTGGTTCTTGAAAAGCAATTATCTATTTTCTGAAAGTATGAAAAACAAGTAATTAATCATTTAGATTAAAATATGATTTTCTTGAAAATGAAACAAATAATGATTATTTCAAGTGGAAACAAATTAATTGAGTAAATAGAACGAAAGAAGGTGTTATCTTTCATGATTGTTTTTAAATATGTACTTAATTACATACTGGAAATACACCTTCTTTATTTTTGATTATTTAATTTACTAGATTTAAATATTAATTTAATGTTATTTATGGATTAAAACGATGAAAAGAACAACATATGAACTATTTTGCTTGAAACAAGATTTTCATTTGATTGTTTTTGAAAGATTGTATTTAATTGATTGGAACCATGCATTCTTGATAAATGAAAGTGCATGTAATTATTTTGGGAACGTTACCTTCTGGGACGGGTGTCGGATATGGGTTATTAGAGAGTGTAGTTTTTCTTTTCCAAAACTTCTTTATTTTTTGTGCATGACATTTTACTTGGCCAAGTAGCTTAAGGACCATTGAAATAGATGGAATTAATGAAATCTCTACCATATCCTAGTATCAAACTTTCTTGTTTCTTAAATGAATTAGAAAAATGAAAATTCTTGTGGTTTTACTAGTTAATCTAGGAACGCACTAGATTCAATCTTGCTTGTCGACTTTGTTTTACTAAGCGATCCATGTAGGGTTGGGTATTATTTGAATGATTTAAGAATTTTGGGGAAGCATAAGCTTCGAGGTTGGGTGGAAAAGGCGCCTGATCCTTTTTCTCGTCTTCATTATGAAGACATGCTATTAGATTGAAGATCAAAGGATGTCATCTTCATTTATGTTATTTTGTATTATTTAATTATATATTGAAGAGCTTAAGGCCACTGAATGCCTAAGTCTAGAATTGTAACTTATATTACAACTTCTTTGTATTATTATCAATGTCGTGTATTATGACACGTATATGTATTTAAACTAGAATTGTATAATGAATCTATTTTATCGAATTTAAGTCATTGTCTGGAATCAACTAGTTTTTATGATGTCTAAATGAATGAAGTGTCAACTTTATTTTGAATATAAATGAAATTATTTAATGTTTTGTCGATGTTTGATTTAAAGACTTTCTCTCTTTACAAGGATTGAGGTTTAAACATTCTCCCTGTTGAACAAGGAAAGTCACCAATACTATTAGAAGAGTCTATTGAAATCAACATAAAAATAGAAGAACACCCTCGACACACATAATTTGCAGCATCATTGACAAAGACAAAATAACCTGAGTTTAAGGAATTATTTGCAAAGAGACAAATAAACTATGCATGGTCATACACTGACATGCCTAGGATGGATCTAGACCTTATATTGCACCATCTACCATTACAACCAGGTATTGAGCCATTCAAATAGAAGTTAAGTAAAATGCATCCACATATTGCTCTACTGCTCAAAGAAGAACTTAAGAAACTCTTAGATGTCGGATTTATAAGAACCATAGACTATGTAGATTGGATTTCAAATCTTGTGCCAGTCACTAAACAAATTAGGGGCATCCAAATTTGAACAAACTTTAGAGACATCAACAAGGCATGTCCTAAGGATGACTTCCCTTCGTCGAACATAGACATGATAGTAGATCTTACAACAGGATACAAGATGCTATCCCTCATGGATGGTTTATCTGGATGTAACCAAATCAAAATCATAGCTAAGGACCAACACAAGATGAATTTCACATGTCCATGGGGCACATACTATTGGAATGTTATGCCTTTTGGGCTTAAGAACGTAGGAGCTACTTATCAACGAGAAATGACTACTATTTAACATGACTTTATGCATACTCTCATGGAAGATTATGTCAATGAAATTATAGCTAAATCAAAAACAAGGGAAGATCATTTGAAGGTTCTAGACAGGACATTCCAGAGGCTAAAGAATTATAATGCCAAGCTAAATCCAAAGAAGTGTGTCTTTGGAGAAAAATCAAGGAAAGTTCTATGGTATATCGTTTCCAGAAGAGGCATTGAAGTAGATCCAAAGAAGCTAAGAGCTATCATAGAAATGCCTCCTCCAACCAACATTGGTCAACTAAGAACACTACAAAGAAGATTACAGTCCATCAAGCATTTTATTGTACAACTGATAGACAAAATACACCCATTTCAACATTTTCTCAAGAAAGGAGTACCATTTGTGTGGACACCTAGATGTTAGGAAGCATTCCAACAAATCAAGGATTATTTTCTCACTCCACCTGTCTTAATGCCACCTACAAATGGAAAACCATTGGTACTATACATTTCACCAACTCAGTCAACATTAGGAGCTCTTCTCGCACAAAGCGATGATTAAGGTCATGAAAGAGTAGTGTATTACATCAGTCGTACCTTGGTGCACTATGAATTAAATTATAGTAACATAGAACATGCTTTTCTTGCAGTCTTTTCTACTAAAAACAATTGGCACTATATGCTAAATCGCCAAAAAAATTCGCAAAGATTGATACCCTCAAATATCTTCTAAGTAAAGAAACATTAATAGGCCGATTGGCTAAATGGGTTATGATACCTATCGAGTATGACATCCAATATGTGGAGAGGTAGGCTATAAAAGGACAAGTGATTGCAAATCAATTAGAAGATGGATCTATGAAGGAATACCACCTTTAGTGGTGGATTTTCCTAATGAATTTATCATCACATTTAACACTAGAACCGAATGGAAATTATACTTTGATGGGTCACATACAAATTGTGGTTCAGGAGTAGGTATTATATTTGTTACACCTCAAGGCTATACCATTCCTAAATCATTCAGGATTTCTTTCTCTTAGACCAAAAAAATAGCAGAGTATGAAGCCTTAGTGACATAATTAAGAATGGCAGCCAAGTGGAAGCTTAAGAGTCTAGATGTTTTTGGCGATTCCCAGCTAGTAGTCTGACAAGTAAATGATGATTATGGGACTAAGGATGAGAAAATTTCCCCCTACAAGTGCATCGTTGACAGTTTGAAGCAGTAATTTGATGACATTACCTTTCAACAAATACCACATATTCAAAAATAGGGCTGCAAATTCTATGGTGACCGTGGGTTCCTTATTGGATATTTCGAGCAACGTGCCTAAGTTTTAGTTTTTGGTCAAACAACTATTGGTCCCTGCCTATGATGTCCCTGATTCTGTGGTGGTGTGTACAATTGTTGGTCCTACTTCCCCTTGGTACAAAGATGTATTCAACTATCTAAATGACCAAACATTACCTCTAGAACTATCAAATAACCAACGCATAACCTTTATCCATAAGTCACCTAAAAACACCATCATTAGAGATACCCTATATATATGTACCTTAGATAATGCCCTAATGAGATGTCTTAATGTTGAAGAAGCACAAACAACCTTGTGAGAGGTACACAAGTGTATATGCGGATCCCATTTGAGTGGTCCTACTTCAACCCATAATATTATGAGATTAGGTTATTATTGGCTTACAATGGAAAAAGACTCATATATCTTTGTAGATAAATGTAGACAGTGTCAGATACACAAAGATTTGATAAGAGCACCAGCATAGGAGCTTCATCTAATTACATCACCATGGCCCTTTTCCCAATGGGTAATTGACCTCATAGGTAAGATACACCCTCCATCACGCAAAGGCCATAAATTCATCATAACCGCCATTGAATACTTCACCAAATGGATTGAAGCTATTCCCATGACCTACATCAACGACTCGCAAATATACAATTTTATTCTAAACTATATCATTTGTCAGTATGGTGTACCCCAATCCATTATCATAGATAATGACCTCCCATTCAAAAACTAAAAAGTACACCATTTATGTGAAGAGTTCCATATCAAACATCACTTTTCCACCCCATATTACCCACAAGGTAATGGCCAATCCAAGGCATCTAATAAAACCATTTCATGATCCTAAAGAATGCTTTCAATGACGTTGGTCGTGACTGGCACCTACAGCTAAATCTTGCCTTATGGGCTTACCATACAAGCATCTGTACTCTCATTGGCACCACTCCATACTCCCTAGTATTCAAATTTGAAGCTATCTTACCTATTGAGGTTGAAATTCCTTCCTCGAGGGTATCCTTGAAAGGTCACATTGATGATGAAGAATATCATGTATCCAGATTACAAGAGTTAGAACTAGTGGATGAACGAAGACACAAAGCACTAGATCATTTCCAAGAATATCAAAATTGTCTTCATCATAGCTATAATAGGAAAGTTATAAATAGACAGTTTGATATTGGTGACTTGGTTTTAATGGAGAATCTCAAGAATCAAGTTGAACGAGAAAAGCCAGGTATGTTTGAACCTAACTGGTTAGGGCCTTATATTGTCATAGAAGATATTGGATAAGGAGTGTACCAACTCTCTACCCCTGAAGGAGAGCCACTTTTGTCACCAATCAACAACCTAAATCTAAAGAGGTTCTATGCATAGCTTCTGAGAGTCTTTGTCTTAATCAAAAAAATACAAAAAAAATGAAAAAACAAAAAAATGGTTACCTTGATGAAAACCTGGCAAACATGCATCTTTGTAACACCATTTTTTTTGAAAAAAACAACAAAATGGTAAAGAGAAATAATTTGTCCAATAATGAAAACCACTTTGGTGGTGCTATGGATAAGTACCATGGTGAAAATCTAGGAAATAGGTAGTATGTGTAGTCAAAATCGCTCTTTCGTCTACCATCTTTCAAATTAGAATTTTTCACCATCCCTCATAATATATGGTTGTCCTATCCATTGCTTGAAATGATTGACAACAAGTCCATTCCATCACATTCCCCCCTACATCTCCCATGTCTTATTCCCGACTGGGGGAAAATCCTTTTTTATGTGCCATGAGGATCTTGTACATAGTATTACACCATAAAAAAATATCCTGAAAAAATCCAAAAACAATAGAAAACTTTAAAAATAAAATAAAATTTAAACATGTCAGAAAATCCCAAAAAAAAAAGTCAAGTGAGTCATGTTAAGTCAGTCGTAGACATAGTCGAACTACATTGCCTCTAGGACTGGACGTAGGCAAGGACATCAATCCATGTGCCCCCGAGGCATTAGGTCTGTCTATCTAGGTTTGTCATGTATCACACACATTAAAAATGATGACTCTTTGTACATTCAAAGTCATTGGTCATGTCGATCTACAAGGTCTCTACATGTACAATGTAGGCAAGGATAATAAATTTATGAGCTCCTAAGACCGCACTAGGTTAGTCCAATACGGTTTATTACATTCACTATCACACACATTGTATATCATCAACTTAAGTGCATATCTTCAGTCAGTTATGTCAGTAAAAGTTTGGTCGAACTACAAGGTCTCTGCATGTATAATGTAGGCAAGGCTAATCAATCAATGAGCCCCTAAGGCCGCATTAGGTTAGTCCTTTAGGGTATCATCTCAAGTCATACACTATCAAATATACACACACAAAATTTCAGATTAGTCAAGGAATGAAAACAAGTCATGCACCAACAAGGAAACATCTCAAAATAGTCATCAAGTCAATATCAAACACATTGTCAAATTGATCAACTTATGTATTAGCAAGATATGTCTTTCTTGTCAACAAACACCGTCAAACTATCATAGCCTGATGTACCTTATCATATCAATGTCATCAAGCTCCAACACCTTATACGACATGTGTCTTTCTAAAACTAGGCTTTGTCATGCCTTACATAGATAGTCACCATGTCAAAACCAAACTCAACGTCTTATGTAGTATGTGTCATCCCTTGCATTATGCTATGTCAAACATCAAGAAATCCAACAATCCCACAAGATCAAGTTTTGGTGAATAATTTTATTTGGCTTTATGACTTTATATCTTATTTTGTCTTATCTTTTTAACGATTTGTGAATCAGTCCGATTACTAGATTTCTTAAGGATGTCCCTTGAAGCATTTAGAGAAGCAAGGATGTCTCAAGACTCTTTTTCTTTGGCTCTTGTTTTTCAACTATCTTTTTAACTTTGGTTTTTGAGTCATGTTACTAGTTTCCTCAAGGATATCCTATCAAGGATTTAGAGGGGAAATTATGTTCCATGACTCATCTTTTATTTGTTTGCTTTCTATGGTTTGTTAAGAAAAAAATGAGTGGGGCAATCTTGTCCTTAGTATGAGTTAAGACACTCCTTGTCTACGACTCTCTATTTTTCGTAGATGGATGAATTTGTACAATATGGTCTATCTCATATCATGGTGTGTACTATCCATTTGTGTCATGTCCCACCCAATTATGATAAAAATCAAGCATAGGATATCTGGAAAAATATCGAAGATCATATGTTATTCAATCAATCACCTTTGTTGTTTCTTACTAACATTCTGAAATAATTCATGCTAACATTTTTCTTCTTCAAAATAATGATAAAGTCGTGTGACACAACAAAAACATTAGATAATCTACATTTGCATACATTCTATAATCATTTCATATAGCTACGTTGCATTAACATCTTCATTGCATATTAATAATATCATTGCGTAATAGGCATTCCATCATCATAAGGTACATAATGGAAACATTACATGTACATTTCACCATCATATATAAATAAAAACATAATAGAACATTGGATTCCATTATCATAAGTAAATATAGAATCATCATAACATCATAGACTGCATGAACTCATCGCATGTAGAAACATTCATTCATAACACATATACATACATCATCTAGGAAACATACATCATTTAGGAAACATAATCATATAGAAGCAATGCATTCTAATAAAATAAGAACTTCATATCATATAGAAGCCGCAAAAATCATATATATATATCGCTCAAAATAATGTGTCACATTACAATATCAGAAAATATCCATAAATAAAAAAGAGCTCGTAGGCTCTCTCTGATCAAAATACAGTGTCTACATATATAACAGTGTCAACATGTCCCACTACCACTACTATCACGTGGTCAAGGTGGAGGAAACTTCCTCAGAGGTACTCTCTGTGAGATGGAAGGCCTATGATATGGACCTATCCTCGATGGTCCTACCACACCCCCTATACTTTGTGTTCTAGTCTGACTCCTTCTATTTGATTTGTGACTGTGAACTTCTGAAAAGCTAGGAGATCATCTCTCTACTAGCACCACTAACTCATATAGATCCCTATAATAGATAGCTCTCTCTACTGATCTGATTAGCTCGTGAACCATACCATCAAATGAAGTGCCATTGCAAAGGCGTCTGACCTCTGTAAACTGCTGCTCTATCTCCTGTCTTCGGTCTATGGCCTGATCTCTCTCCATGAGTGCACTGTCTCTCTCTATATGTGCATTGTCTCTCTCTATCCACATGGAATCAAGATATTTATGACCACTCTCCACCTCTCCTCCAAAGCCTCCCTATCACTATCCCTAGGAGCCTCATCATCATGTCTCCCATCAAGAATCCGATCTCAAAGCTCTCTCTCCTGCTCCTCCATAGGTACCTCCTCCTCAATATCATCCTCCCCATAGCCTGCCAGAATGCGAAGAGGATCAAGATCAACATCACCCTCCTCATCCTCTGTTGGGTCCTCACTGCCAATCTCTACCTCTCCATGCTCCTCTACTACTACCTCCTTGGCAAAATTCTCATCTCCAACCTATGCGTCTGATCCACCTCCGAGGTCCAACATCGGTATATCCTTCACATCTTCCTCTTGAATAGGTGATAGTTCACCTACTCGTCCATCTCTTTTACCTCTCCATCCTCGTCTACCACCACCACCTCTGCCATCATCACCACCACCCCTACCACCACCTCTACCACCACCTCTCCCTCTACGTCACCCTCTTGGCCATGTACCTCATCTCTTTATTGGTGTCGGCTAATCTAGATCTGTATAAGGAATCGAACAATGCTCTGCCCACCATGTGTCATACGTAGTTGTAGTCCTAGGATCCGCTACTCCAGATCTCCAACCCCAATGTACAAGTTGAAGTTCCTGAATCTTTGCCTCTATAGTAGCTACTAGAATCATAGACCCCCATTATGGAACCTCTCTTGATGAACAAGAAAAATCTGCTCTACCTATAGGCTCATCTTGAACCTCCCCAAAGTGTCTCAAAACCTAATCAGGTATGTGTCTCTCAATGATATGAATGCTCAGAACAGTCCTCCCAATCAGGTACTGTGTCTACTTGTAAAAAGTAAAATGCTCGTCCTTATCTGACCATCTCTCACAATCCATGTATGGCCTCCAAGTAAAATGATCTAATATATCTAGTGCATGTCTCCAAAATCCTTTATCTCCGACATGGCTGTGAGTAATTTTTCCCATATACCGAAAAACATAAGGAGATCTAGCCTCCCACTCTATAGTAACTAGAGGACAAAACAAAACTATCCTCTCCCACACCCAAACCATGAGAAGAGTAGTCCCACAAATCATCGACTATGCATATCTATACACTATATCATGTAAGTGGAAGTATAACATGCCCAATAAGTATGAACCTAGGGCATACATAGTCTCTCTCTCCAACATCCCCACCAGCTTCTCTCCCCACCTGAGAGGAAAACCATGACCCGATCGATTTGGAAGAACTATACCCCCTATCAATGTACATAGGATTCAATCAATCCTCTCATACCTATCAGCCAACACCTTCCATTTGATCTCATAATGCTCAATACATAGCCTAATAATATCATCATACTGATAAAATCTTGCAAGCTCGCTAAATCTACATTGGGTATCATACATCACCTGCTCTCCTCTAATAGTAATTCTTAGAATCCTATAGACCTCCTCCAATGTGACTATACCCTCCCAAGTCAGCAGATGAAATGATGTTGTCTCTAAATGCCATCGCTCACACAATGTAGTCAACATCCCTCTATTTGCTTGAATTGTGGGCATCACAAGAACATGATGAAGATCGAGTCTCCACAATAGTCATATCTCTGCACTAACCAATGAATCTCTCAAATCGAAGGTATCAAGACATGAATCCCGAGTATAAATAGGATCTAACACAACCTACATTTCAACCATGATGTCAAGTTTTTCAAGTTTTTACTTAGAAAAAATTTCAAAAACTTTGCCAGCCAAATGCAGCTCACTATTGCAAATGTAGTGCATTCATACAAATGTGTTGCAACACAAAGAATTTTCATTGCATATTTCATATGTGTTGCATAGTTTCATTCCATTTTCCAACTAATGCAAGTGTGGTGCATTAAATTAAAACCCTGTCTACCTAAAGCATATGTGTTTCACAACCCTACATGTGTACATTCCAATTACAAATGTGTTTCATACCTACATATGTGGTGCATTTTATAACATATGTGATGCATGCCTAAAATGACCTATGCTAGCCTAGGCATGATTTAACATATGCATCATTCCGGAAGAAAATGCGTTGCCTGCGATCACATATGTGTTGATATTGAAAGGCCACATGTTTAAATTAAACTTTAAGTGCCTAAAAATACATGCAAAATGAAATTTCAAAAGCTCATTATAGGGTACATACCGGTCGTCCTGGGTCGGCTGACCATTTGAAGGTTCGGATCCGATAACCTTGATGTGAAGCGTGTGGAATGGGAGCCATCTTCGTCCAATACTTAGAGAAACTTTCTCAATTCTTCAACTATTCCAAGTGCAAATGAATTGGTTTTCAACCTAATTCCTATTTATACCTAGGGTTTGGGTGAAATTTATTCTTACTTTGTCTATTGGCCGCTTAACCTTCCAACTTCAATTGACCCATACATGTCTATAACACTTCCAAATTCAATTCCGTCGACTCCATAGTATTTATGACAATCAAATTAACTTATTGGGAATATTTCCTGATATTTTTAAAAAAAATTCAAAAAATTGTCAATTTTCTTGAGGGCGCATACCCTAACCTATTTCATACTGGGGCACAATTAGGGAATATTTTATTTTGACACAATGGCGAAACAATATTGTATGAAAGAGGGGGAAACTATAGACACCAAAAATTGGTCTAGGCCTACGAGCACCACTTTCATCATAATTTTCTATTATCCATGGTAATGATTAAATATTGTTTACTATTTAATTATCTTTCTAGCACATATTTCCTCTATTAATTAAATACCCCTTTTTAATTAATTCATTAATTCTTAATGACCCTTTATTCAACTTGATTAATTAAATAAATCATATTTATTTAATTATGTCGCTAGCTAATTAATTCTTTCTTCTTAATAAAATTATTTATTATTTAATTACCCCCTTTGTCAGATGTCAACTATAATTAAATATGTATTATTTAATTATTCATAATTACCCCTTTTGTCACATTTCAACTATAATTAAATATTTATTATTTAATTATTCAATTTATCCTTTTCAACAGTCCAATACATTATTTATTTAATTAAATCATTTCAATTTGGAATGTTGAATTAAATTAAAATTTAATTCATGTTATACTAAGAATACAGAGCGGTCACAGGAGCAGTCACGGGCAGGAGAAAACGGAGTTCGAATTTCAAAACAACAGAATCGGATCCAGAAGCGAAGCAAGATCAGAAAATCGATAGTCGAATCAGGAGCTGGAACCGAGTCAGAAGCAAGGTAAGGATGACCAGGATGATATGGACTCCTATGAAAAAATACAGGTGGACCCTAGGGGAAAGGAAATTCTGGCGTTTATCTCTGCTACTTCTCCCACCGAAAAAAATTGAGAAAGAGAGTGGGGGAGTGGGGACCATAGGCGATTTTGGAGGCAACTGCAAAACCTAGACCTCTCTATTTGGGGTAAAACCTAATGGAACGCCTTCCTTCCCTCCAGTGCAAAATATCTTGTCCCCTGCTAGAGGTAAGTTTGCTATTTCCATTCCAGATCTGATTAGAGACCATAATATAGCTCTAATGGAACGAACCCTAGTTGGAAAGTTTATGGGTTCTAGACCAAATACTGATGTGGTTAGGGAATTTGTTAAAAATAAATGGAGAACCAGTGGGAAATTCTCAATTGTTGCTCTTCCAAAGGGTTTTTTTTCTTTTGAATTTACTTGAAAAGATGATATTACGGCTGTAAGAGGTGGAGGTCCCTGGGTGATAGGAAAATCATCCCTGGCTCTAAAGAAGTGGTCCTCCCACTTGGATCTATCAGACTCTATCTTTAAGAATGTTCCAGTCTAGGTTAGACTTCCAGGCCTACCCTTGGAATACTGGAGTGAAGACATCTTCCTGGGCATTGCGAGCTCCTTTGTTGAGCTCCTTTCAATTGACACAATGACACCTGCTAGAAAGAGACTGGTTTTCACGAGGATATGTGTGGGGGTTCCTCAGGAAGTAGATTTACCTTCATCGATAGAGATGCAATCTAAGCTGGGTTCCTAGAAAGAAAATATAGAATTTGAAACCATCCTGTTTGCTTGCTTTAAGTGTAGGAAATCTGGTCATTGGGAAAAAAAATGCCCTCTAAATGCCACTCTAGAGAAAGATAAGCCAACAGAACCTGGAAAAAAAATAAGAATGACTCTGGAGAAGGAAGGAGGGAGAATAAAGAGTAGGAGTTGGAAAATATAGAAGCCGATAATTAGAAAAGCTCCTCAGAGATTGAAGTGGTTTTGGAGTATAAAGGTGAGTTCCCTATTGAGCTTCATAACTTAAAGTCCTTTTCAAAGGAAAGAGGTATTAATGAGGGCACCCTAGCTGAAGAAGGAGATCGGATCCTATCTCCTTCCTTATCCCAAATGACAGTCCCTTCTGATAGAAATGAAGAGATACCGAGTTTGGAGGATATCCCTAGTGAGGGTCCATCCTTGGTCTTGAAAATCACTCCTCTCTCCCCATTTTCTTATATTCTCCCCCCTATGGGTATGGAGCACCTATTGGAGACTAGCTCTATTGTTGGGGTTTTAGAATCCCTTGAAAAACTAGATTACTTAGCTAACCTATCCAGTAATGTCTTGTGTTGTCAAGAGAACGGTAACATGGACACATTACCTTGGGAACAAAGACTACCAAATGAAAAGGATTGGGAATCTAGCTGAGAGACAGAAAGTCAAGATTAGACTGATAAAGAAGAGAATATATCTAAGAAGAAGTCTAGAAAAAACAAACAAGGGAAGACCCCAAGTGGAATTTCTACTAGATCAAGAGGTAGGGAAAATTGTGGAGCAACAAAGAATTCAAGAGGTAAAAAGTCTTCGAAAAACAAAAGAGAGTTGAATAGTTTTCAAGATATAGCAGATGGATCTCAGAAAACCATCTTGGAGTGTCTTAACTCCCCCGGTATATAATGAAGATTATGTCCTCGAATATAAAGGGACTCAATAGCCCCCAAGAGTAGGATGTTCTTCGCAACTTTTTTAGAGATCACAAACCTGATATTCTTCTAATTCAAGAAACTAAAATGTCTAAGGAGAAAATTGAAAAGATTAAACTCTTTCAGTACTACAGTAACTAGGGCAATAACTCAAATGGTGCTTCGAGTGGCATTGTTACTTTCTGGAATAGCCACAATATCAAAGGAGATCCGATATTGGAAGGTACAAATCACATAGTTACTAGATTCACTCATATAAGAGTTAATTTCAGTTGGATTCAAATGAACATTAGGAGGATTTTTGATACAGAAGATTGGATTGTTATGGGGGACTTCAACACTCCCTTAATGAATGGTGATAAATTTGGGGGATCTTAGATTAACTTGGAAAGTAAAGAGGATCTTCAAAATTTTATTGATAGTCAAGGGTTGATAGATCTAGATCTTCTTGGAGCCTCCTTCACCTGGTCTAATTGCAGAAAGGGGACAGACCTCATATAGGTCAGATTAGATAGATCTCTGATTTCCAATCATTGATATTTTGATTACTATTGTTCCCTTAAAGCCCTCTCTAGAATAGGTTTTGATCATTCCCCTATCAGTTTCACTGCGGATTCTATAAAAAAGAAGAAGAATACTCCTTTCAGATTTGAAAAAATGTGGACCTCTCATCCTGCTCTTAAAGAGGAAATAAAGAAATGGTGGAATATAAGTATTCAAGGAACTGTAATGTTCAAAATTATTAAAAAATTAAGGGAAGTGAAATGTAATCTTAAAAAATGGAAAAAGGAATCTTTTGGGAATATCCTTAAGATCAAGTCCGAACTTCAGATGGATTTGGGATCAGTTCAATTCCAAATACAGAAGGAGGGTTACTTGAATGATACTAAGGAAAAATATTATGAGCTCCTTATGAAGATGCATGACATAATTGGGAAGGAGGAGGAGTTTTGGAAACAAAGATCAAGAGCCCTCTAGCTATCTGCTGGAGAGAGGAACACTAGGTACTTCCACCTTTCGGCTTCTAAACATAGAGCTATAAATAGAATATCTCAAATAGATGTGAATGGAACCATATTTGAGGAGGAAGAGGATATTAGGATGCAGGCAGGCTCTTTCTTTAAACTTCTTCTCTCGACAAGTACTAAAATAAACTAGAATGAGCAAGATCAGCTAGTGGAAGCTATACCAAGAATTATCAACCAAGAAAACAACTATTTTATGACAGCAATCCCCACCAACAAGGAAGTCAAGCAGGCTATCTTTTCCTTTGATGGGAATAAAGCCCTAGGTCCTGATGGTTTCCCTCTGTTTTTCTTCAAATGGCTCTGGGAGATTGTTGAAGAAGATGTGGTTAATGCTATTAAGGAATTTTTTGGAGCTAGATATATTTTAAAAGAATTAAATGCTACTTTCTTGGTTCTCATCCCCAAGAAATCTAGAGCTAATAACTTTGAGGCTTTTAGGCCTATCAGTCTCTGTAATTATTTATACAAGATCATCTCTAAGGTCTTAACCTCTAGATTCTTAATTTTCTGCCTTCCTTGATTTCTCCTCAATAGAATGGATTCGTTCCTGGCAGAAAAATCCTTGATTCTATAGTTACAGTTCATGAGAACATTCACTCCCTTATTGAGTTGAAGATTGAAGGCTTCCTCTTAAAGTTTGACATCTCAAAAGCCTATGACAGAGTTGATTGGATTTTTTTATTTAAAATTTTGAAGGCCTTTGGATTTAATAATAGGGTTGTTCAAATGTTGGAACAACTTGTGTCCATAGCATCCATATTGATTATGGTCAATGGATCCCTGACCTCCTTTTTTCAAAGTACCAGAGGTCTAAGGTAGGGTGATCCTTTATCTCCTATTTTATTCACTATTATGGCTAAAAGTTTAGGCAGGAACCTGAAAAATCTGGTAGACTTTAAATTTATCTATGGGCTCAGACCTTCCTCGAGCAACTTGGTGTTCTCTCATCAGCAATTCATTGATGACACTATGCTCATGGGTCAAGCTTTTGTGTCTAAACAAAAAGCTATAAAATAGCTGCTTGACAAGTATGGAAGAGCTTCAGGACAGCTAATCAATAATCAAAAAAGTTGGCTATTCTTTTTCAATACTCCGACTCATCGACAAACCAAAATTATTGGAATTCTGGATTGTAAGGTGGATTCCCTTCCTGCAACCTACCTGGGTCTTCCTTTAAGTTTGAAACCTCCTGATTCTTTTTGCATATCATTGATGGATAGATTTAGTAAGAAGCTTGCGGGTTGGAAAGGTGCTCTGCTTAGTCAAGCTGGTAAGCTTCAGCTCCTCAAAGCCTCTCTCCAGAATCTTCCTATCTATGCCCTGAGCCTCTTTGAGATTCTAGCTAAATTTGCTGATACAATTAAAAAAATTCAAAAAAGATTTCTTTGGTCGGGTGTTGAGGAAAATAAAAGAGTTCCCTTAATTGACTGGAATCTGGTTTGTAGACCTAAAAAGAACAGTAGACATGGGTTAAGAAGAATCGAAACTATTAATAAAATCCTCTTGGCTAAGCAAATCTAGAGAATCTTCTCTTCCTCTGGGGAGTGGATCGATATTCTGGCTAGCAAATATTTAGAAAACAACTGCTCTTCCATTATTAAGAAGGACCCCCACCTTCTTCCGAGAGGATCTATATGCTAAAACAATTTAATTATTGGAAAAAATTTTGTGGAGGAAGGCATTGGTTGGCAAATGAGAAATGGTAATTGTACTAGATTCTGGGAAGACATATGGATTTTTAAGGAACCCTTGATAAAAATTAATTCCTTCAGAGATAGGGCTGAGAATTGCAAGGCTAGGTTTGGAACTTATGTTAAAGATTACAGAGTGAATGGTAATTGGGTGGACTTGGGCAAAGTCAGTCAGGCTTTGGTCCCCATCTAGACTACACTGCTGGCTGTTAGACTTAGTTCTGAGTAGCTGAAGGACCATGCAGTCTGGATTGATGATCCCTCTGGTAAATTTTCTGTGTCTTCTACTTTTGCTAAGATCACTTCTTCTCTAGATCATCCTCCCTTTTGGTCTAAAGCTTGGTGCAAACATCTGATACCTAAAATTAATATCTTCTTTTGGATCTTGCTCCAAAATAAGTTGCTTACGATTGATAACTTGTGTAAACATGGATTTCAAATCCCTAATAGATGTCTTTGTAAGATGGATGTTGAATCTGTGTCATTTATTCCTTCATTGCTCTTTTTCTGCTTCTCTTTGGGAAAATTTTATCAAGTTATGGAACCTTCCTTGGGTTTTCTCGTTGTCCATTGAAGATCTCTTTTCTCAGTGGAAAGCCTCAACAAGGAATCCTTTACTTAGGTCTTTTTGGGATCTATCCTTCCCTCATATTGCCTAGGGCCTTTGGAAAAAATGCAACAACAGAATTTTTAGGGGCAAAGAAGCCTCTATGGATTTTGTCTTTGATAAAATTGTTAGATCCCTGAAGGAAAACTTCAATGTCGCGGCCCAGAAGGACAGGGAGACCATGAATGTAGAGTATTTGAACTATGATCTATTTGTTGCTAAGGAATGGAACATAAATCCTAATTGGTCTAGTTCTATTATGAAGGCCAAAAAGGACAAAGAGGGAGTTTGTTGGACTTTTCTGCCTAGTGGGTGGATCAAAGCTAACTTTGATGGTGCAGCTAAGAGCAATCTGGGGGCGGTGGGCTATGGAGGATTTATAAGGGATTCCAATGGCAACTTCATTGGTGCAATTGCCTTTCCTCTTGGCTCTCAAACTAATCATCTGGAGGAGGTGGCTAGCGCTTACCATATCATAAATTTAGCCTAAAGTCTTAACATTAAAAATCTATGGCTTGAAGGAGACTCCAAAAACATAATTGACTGCCTCCATGGCAAGTCTCCACCCTCGTGGATTGATGAAGCCAAATTGAAATTGGCCAAGTTTGAAAAAGTATTACACACCTATAGAGAAGCCAATGTTGTTGTAGACTTTTTTGCTAATGGAGTTAAGAGTAAAGAAGTGTGTACCTGGCTTAATAATAGCGATCTAAATTTTAATGTATGTGCCCTATTAAATTATGATAAATCACATGGTAAGGCAACGTGTTATCACTTTAATGGGGACAGGTTGGATCTATCACATCACAATCATTAGATTGCATGGGACCGAGCCCAGTGGAGTAATTTGCAAGATAACTCCGCACGCTTTGTCGGTTCTAAGATTTGGCAGGGCCTGTAGACATGCAAAACTGACATCATACATCTCGCTCTAACATCGTGCATCAAATTCTCCTATTAATCAATTAAAGCAATTTATTGATTAATTTTCCTAAGGTTCATTAAATAAATTAAATTATTTAATCAAATCCTTATGTTCTTCTCATTTGATTTAATAAATCAAACTGATTTAATCAAATGTCAAATCCCTAAAATCTCCTAAGTTAATTAATCTAAATTAATTAACTTCTAATCATGATTATCATTCTCCAGCTTTTGACTCAACTAGAGTCAAAAATCCAAACTCCTAACTAACCCACCCACTTGCACCAATAAATCAATTTATTGATTTATAATTCTTCTAATTTCATTCAAAAAGGCATCAAAATGGAATATTCTTCCAATTTGAATCTTCCCCCCAAAAGGGACTTGTCCCTTCCAACAAGGTTTTAAATGCTATTTGCACAAGTCAACATAGCATTTATTACACCTTTCATCCCCCCAAAACATGTCAAGTCTTTCAAATTCAAATTTGAAATTGGCACATTGGCCAAGACTTGCACATTCCTCACCCTCTCATAGCTTGACAAGTGTCATCTTGTTATTTGCTTATGAATGATCCCACATTCATCAAACTCTCTAAATCTCTCAACCTTGAATCTATAAATGCAAAGCATTTCAACACAAATGCACAACACACAACTCATGCTCATTGTAAGGTTACTCTCCACTTGTGAGAACTGATCTTGCTTATCATCACACCACTTGCTTAGCAATATTTTCTGATTGCAAGGTCACTCTCTTCATTTGAGAGGATATCTTGCTCATCATTTGGCATTTTGCTTATCAAGGATTGGGAAAGGGCAACTTCCTACAACACTAAGTTGCACCAATCCAATATGGGATAGATTTGCTTCATTTATTTGTGCTTTAAAATCATTTCATTTGGCATTTCTAGTTGTTTAAATGTTTTAATTTAGCATATCTAGTATGGAGCAATATCTCATAGGGTTTGTTAGGTTTTGTCATGTTAGTTTGATTTGCATAATATACTAACATGTTGCAGAATTTAGCCACCACAAAATGGCGCTAGAAGGAGGGCATCTTATTCCTATTTGTTTATGTTAAATGCATTAAACAAGAATACAAAGTCTTTACTTCTATCCTTAATTGATTAATGCATTGCTCGAAAGTTTGAACTTCTCTTCCGCGAATCTGTCAAATATTGCATTTGTTGATGGTATTTAGGTGTCATGACAAATAGTTCACATACTTGGTTAATGCTTTCACAATTCTTTTTTTAGGGGATTGTTCTAACACAACTGTGACAAATTTCAGAATAATAATGACAAAGTTTGAGTTCACGGAAATGACTACATAAGTAGATGTTCATGTCGTTATCCTCATTGGTAACATGTTGCATAAACCATGCAGCCTATCACAGGAAATCTAATGAGAAATAGCCGATCTCATTGATCACATGGCTTTCCATTTGCATATTTAGGGTTATGAGCAAAAGAAGAGATGGTTTTGTTTTTCCTTTAAGCTTTGTTGGGACTTGTCATCCAAATCTCCAAAGCCTCTATTTCAAATTATATTTGCCATTGGTATAAATGAAGGATGGCAACAAAAATCTAAAGGAAAATGTGCAGAATGACTATTGACTGTTTAATGTGTATTCCCTATGCTTTAAGTGATTTAGAATGACTTGATCTTATGCTCAAAGTTGTCTGACTTGATGTTTTTGATATTGCGGTCAAATGTTGGCATGATACCTTTCCTGCACAAACTGTCTTCATGCGCTAAAGAAAACATCCTGACTGGAGTAGTTGCATTCGCTTCAGCCCCTCTGCTACCAACCCCACCATCGTATCAGCATCCTAGGACCGCAACATCCAGGTCTGGAACCTAACCAACTGCAATCTCAACAACACGCATGTAGGTCACAGTAGCTATGTGAACACTGTTAATGTCTAGCTTGATGGCTCATTTTATGCCAGTGGCTGAAAGGATGGAGTCACTATGTTTTGACACCTTACCGAGGGCAAGAAACTTTATTCTCTCGATGCCAGGAATATCACCCATGCCCATATCAGCTATGCAAAGTTTCTGATAGTTTACCTCATTTCATCATGAATCAGTTGGTAATCGTTTGGCTCCCACTAAGACTTATGTTTGCTTGCAATCCCCTTTGTTGTCAATAGAAGTGATCTTACTCACCTTGATATTCATGGTGCCCATGAGTCTCAATGTCATGGGTCCGTTTTGTCCATTCTAATTTGCGTTCTTTCCATTCATTTTGTCCACCAAACTGTCAGCTCCTTCATCACATGATGCACAATGAAAATTCTATTTGAATTCTCTACTGTATCCGTTCATTTCTTGCAGATTCACAGCACTTTCAAATTAACTCTGCTCAACTCCTCTCCTTAACTCCACACTGCTCCTACCCGTCTGACCACCCGCCTGGGGGTATCTCTCAAGGCATGGTAGTAAGCCCGAAAGCTCGAAAAAGAACCTCCTCCACTTCCATTCTTTCTTCCCACACTGTAGACTGTTTCTTGTAACGACTGCCAGCATCTTGCCATCGGTCAGATAAGCTGTTGCTTCTCTCAGTGAAGAGTTCTTTCAGATCGACGGTCATTTTTTATTCCACATTTATCTATTTCTTTCTGGAGGTTAGTATGTTTTAGAATTTGAAGACCACTGCCTATGTTCTTCCTTTGCTGAGATACAAAATATTTCCCTTTGAACGCACCGACTATCCACTGTCAATGTTTTTCTTTGCCAAATATACAGTTTATTTCTCTGTGATTGCGTTCGTAGTTCCTCTATAAGTATTTCCTTTGGGAATAAATTCACCTTATAATGCTTGATCTATTGGGTCGATTCAATTAATGTATATGGCCGCGGGTGAAGGAGATGATATCTAGCTTTAAGTTTGACAAAGATTTTGTACGTGTCCAGCACTAATAGCAGTAACAGCAGCACTTAGTGCATTCACCACACCACTGCCACTTACCTTATCTCGAGCCCCACAGTCATGAATGAAAGCCAACTGTAAAAGCAAATGGCAGATAGATATTTCGCACCTGTAGCCTGGTCTTTGACATTTAAATCATTTCTCTGTCAGCTATGGTGTGGCAAGTGGTAGGTTGCTCACTATAATTAAATCATTTCTCTGTCAGCTGAAACACAACAATTGCTTATTTGGTCCATAGTGGCGTTGATTGTCTTAAGTTATTATCTTTTCGCAAGTCATCTCATACTATTTTAAAGTGTGAATGTATAGGTACATGGACATTGCGTGTTTAACAACAGCCTCCACATAGTCTTCATGAAGAGATTTTCTATGAGTGCTGTCACAGGAAAAGTCATGGATGTAACATGCCATTTTAACCACGCAATCCCATCAACATAAATATTCTGACTAGCTAGTGAATCTTGGATTGATCTCCTTAGTATCTAGCCAGTTGTTTACATTTATTCGAGACAACCCCCACATTCATTTAATCCACTGACAAGTGAAATGAAATCATCATGGTCGTCTAAACATTCTTTGCAGGCTGCACATAGCATTAAGGGTTGTAAGTCTTGCTTAAAATGTTTTGAGTTCTTTTTGCTTAGGAAACACATAATCACTTTTAGCAAGCACATGGTTGACTACATTTAAAACACCAATCTTGTCTCCACCTAGTTTGGGTGGCACTACGAGAGTGCTAGTTCTTGCTCATTAACCATCTTTGGGATGCATTATATGTGTTTCCTATTCAAATGAAATATTGGATTGAATGCATTAGGAATCAAACTTATTACACATTGATGAGTATTTGGATTATTTCAAGGCCATAACTTTTGACATTAATATTGTTATCTTTGTTGTCCTTGGCACCTAGGAGGTAAGAAGGGTTTAATATTAATGTGAAGCATTTCATATCAACTTGAAGGTATTTAAGTTTTCTTTTCTACTCATTGACGTGATTCACTATCGGCAAGTAATAAGGCATGATTCACTTATGAATGCTTTTCGTTGTCATAATCATTCATCTTTGCAATTGAGATCACTCTATTGTGCCAAATTAGTAATGAAAATGAACTTAATCAAATAATTTAATCCTTGCATGATTATTTTCTTTTTTACATGAATGTGAAGAAGGGGGAGGCTTTTCATTTGCACGAAGATATGACAACAGTGAAGCATCAAAACTAAATAGAGGAAAATTAAGTGAAGTTGAAAAAAAAAAAAAAACTTGAGGATTAAAAAGGAAAAGCATTTTTTAATGCTTATTATAATAATCTAGAGCTCCAATTCCTGCTCTTGTTTTCTGTTTTAAGCCAACTAACTTTATCTTTTTGGACTTAAAATTAATCCTCAATTCATGCTTTGTCAAAGTTGGTTAAAATTGAACCTTAGACACTTACTAGATTTCAATTTGGGATTAAAATTGAACAAGGCAAACCTTCACACTTGGATTTTGGTGCTTAAACTGAACTCATCACTGCTTTGAGGTATAAAATGAATGAATGTTTGCCATGCTTTGCAATATTTTTCACAACTTAATATCATTTAAAAGGCGTATGCACTTCTCTCGCGCCTCACGGCAATCTTGAGAATCAAAATTCTTTTTATGATATTAAGTTGTCAAAAAGATTGCCTCCACACTTCAATTTGGGCATTTTAAAATTGAACAAAACATGCGAGTGTGAGCACGATATATTGCGGAGGTTCTCCCCTTTGTTTTTCAATGAGGGTTGTGTGAACGATGGGATATGTTAGCTCGCTATTGTTTATCTTAGAGGGCCTGCCTTGTGGGAAAAAGTAATCACCCAAGGGAACGACCCAACCGGGAACACGCTAAAGCCAAGCGACTTCCACCCGGGATATAAGTGTGGATATTGGAACAAAGGCCAATATCATGAGGATTATTCTGACGAGATGGACAGCAATGGACTCTCGCCAACGTTGGATAATCCCCCACGAACGGAATGCCCGAATTAGAACCCCTTGTTTGGAAATTGGCCAAAACCTTATCTATCTTGTTGGTGCAAGAGGTCATGTCCTCTGAAGCCGCCCCACATAACATGCGTCTTGTTGTGGAAATGGAAAGTATGCCATGGGAGATTCATGGGTACTAATGCTTGGCTGACCCGAATAAGTGAGTGTCGTGGAGGGGAGCCAGTGTGGTCAAGCATTTAGCCATTCGCACAAGATATGCGCAGCTGGATTTATCCAAGTGGGAACCCAACAAGGTATTGTCTCATCAACCTAGGAGTGTGAAAGTGCTTGGAAAAAACACATTGCTTGATCTTGAAAACATTTGGAAAACAAACATACACAAAAACCTTGAAATTTCAAACACCTTGTGGGGAACAAATACCTATTGATGAACTTGCCCACTCTTGCTTTCCCTAGGAATCACATTCCTAGAGGTTTCTAAGTGTGCAAATTCTACCATCATTTGTTTCCAATAAGGATAAACATAAGGAACTTTTGCCCTATTTTCCTCGATTTTCGCATAAAGGACATTGTGGGATGAGAAAGAGAATGGGACACTAGACATATAGTTTGAAAAACCTAAGCAAGAAAGTGTCTTGGATAAAAAGAACTTCATTTAACCAAGATAAAAAGACAAATTTGATTACACATGTGTTTTCTAACATGATCAAAATCCCAAAACCGAAGTTCAAAAAGCTTAGTGTGAAAGCTAGTGAGGAGCATCTTGAGATCCTGAATTGTTTGAAAGGTTTACTTTCCTCTCATAGGAAATATAGCGTGTTTCTCAACACCGAGGTCTTGTAAGTAGAAGTGTCATCTAGGTCAAGTCTAGGATCAAATTCAATCACTTTCATCTATCTTTCAACCATCAAAATCAGTCAAATTTCCATCTCACCAACAGCTCTTGGAATCTTTGTCATTTGTTATGCTAAACTTCTAGGCAAAATCAAATCACTTTGTTTGACTTAACACAACTAGTCAAACCATCATCCTATACACGAGTTTTCTCTAGGATAACACAACTTTCTAGGGTTTACAAGTTCATCTTGTTTTGCTTAACACACCTAGCCAAATTATCAAATCATCACCTCATTTGACTTGATGCACTTAGTCAAACTACCATCTTGTGAGAGTTCACTCTTGGATAACACAACTTCCTAGAGTTTTACAATTACATTTATCACTCTTGTTTGACTTAACACATCTAGTCAAACCATCAATCCAATCACAATCAATCAAAGTCCTAAAAGTTTAGCATTTCCTTCAAAATTTCTTTAAGAGTTCCATTCATCCATATCACTCATCTTCCATTTATCTCATCCTCATCATCGCTTTGATCCTTCAATTATCCTAGTTCTTCGCTTCTTTGAACTTAAGGTTTAGACCGATCTAAAGGATTAGAGGTTCATCTCTTACATTCTTGAAAATCGATCTTCATTTTATGGTTCAAACTCAATCTCAACACAAGAGGGACATGGAATATAAACTTGATCCATCCATCATGAGCAATTCGATTCAACCAAACTATCCAAGCATTGCAATACCATTTGATTTTAAAAGCTTGTACAATGCATACATGGGAGCATTATCTCATACAAACATCAATGGTACAACAAACATGAGCATACCCAATCCAAATTTTGGAACACCTTTCCCAATGATAGATTTAAATCTAAGTCCAAATCTGCAAATCTATCAACCAAACACTCAATGCATGATTTTTCCAAACAACATCATCCCACCAAATCCATACATACCAAGTGCAACTTTACCAAACATGACCATTTCAAATCCACACTTGGTAAACTTTGGGGTCGACATGTTTGCAAATCCCCCTAATGTTGTTCAAAATCCTAGCAATATATTGGCAACTCCATATGTTGAATCAAGTCAAGGTAACACCATGCAAAATCAAAGTTACCTAAAGCAAGGCAATATGATTCCCAACCACAACAATATTCAATTTCAATCTATCATGCCAAATCAAAACATCATACCAAATCATCCCATTTTTCCATCGATATCGCAAAAATAGGTGGCAACCATCCAAGCAACCCCAACAATCAACACCATTCCCATTCCACCACCACCACCACCACCACCGCCAAAATACAACACAACCAATTCATTCTCCATCATGTTGCAAGCTACACAAGAAGCTTCCCGCAAAAAGGCACTCCAAGCCCAACAAGCTACACAGCTAGTTTCTCAGCAAGCACAAGCGGCTCAAGTAGCCCAACAAGCGCAAGTGCAAGCAGAATTCTACGCACTATTGCAAACAATCCAAGAAGAAGTAGCACAATAAAGAGCCCAACAAAAATCTTTGTTGGCACAAAAACAACATGACGAACAACAAGCATTGTTGGCTCAGCAGAAAACACAGGCCTTACTCACCCAACAAAGCTTGCAACAGATTCCCTCCACAATTGTTGAAAACAATGATCAAGATCTATCCATCAATGAACACATTGAAGATGTTCCCATCTCATTCAATGATCAAATCATCACACACCAAAAGGCACTTTTCAATCATGATCAAAACTCACTGACGATACCCAACAATGATCCAATCCAAGAAACATTAACATCATTTGATCCTATGTTTGAGAACATTGACAATCCCTCCACCAAAATTGTTGAAAACAATGATCAAAATCAATCCATCAATGAGCACATTGAAGATATGTCTACCCCATCCATTGATCAAATCATCGTTCATCAAGAGCCACTTTTTAGCGATCTATTTCAAGATGTGTTAACATTATTTGATCCCATTGACATAAACCAAGATCCATCCACCAATGATCATGTTAACAATGTCTCTACATCACCTAATGAGTCAGAGGACATATTTCAAGAACTTATTCCAAAGCATGATCAAAATCTTCCATCAAGGTCTAGCAATGGCCCTTCCAACAACATATTGACATTCTTTGACCTCATGGTTAAAGATATTGAAGGAATCCCTATCTCAACATTTGATCCAAATCCTCTCAAAGTTCAAGAGAATATTGAGCCACTTCCTAATGAAGATATCCAAGAAAGAAGTCCATCCTTTGAAATTGACCCATGTCAAGAACTTGATCAAAAGCATGGCGAAAGCAATTCCAGAATTAGTCAAAATCAAGAATTTGTATCTCCGAGATACTACAATGATCTTATGGGCACTCTTTTATCCATACAAGATGCTGCAAATAATGATCACATCCATATAGCACGTACTCATCCACCTACCCGCAAGATGCTTTCTTCGGATGGACACGTAGATGATCTTCATTTAGAACAAGAGTCTCATACTCTTGACATCATTACCAAGGAACAGGAGTCTCCTACTCTTAAAATTTGTGTACAAGACCAAGATGTGGAAAAATTTGGAGACATAGCAGAAACAAATCATGATGAAGGCTCCTACATAAGTCATGAATCAGAAAGCATATCAAGAATGAATCATGGGAAAGACTTTTACAAAGACAGTGAAGCATCAACACTTCTTCAAGATGCAGTACAATCTGATATCTCACAAGATCAAGCTAAAGATCTCAATCAAGCATGCATCCCACATATGGCGGATCCAATCACTTATAAACTTGGATCGCTTACCTTTCTTAGAGCAAGTTATCTCATCAATAAAGAAGCTGACACTTTTGAAGAGCCACGACAGAGCAGAGAAGGAGCAACACCTTGTTTCCAAGGTACATCATATCCTATTGCAAATAAAATGTTTCAACAGATGAATTATCAAGGTAGAGGATTAGGCCTACATGAACAAGGTATCCTGGAACAAGTGCAGATTGTTGGCAATCCTAAGCATCAAGGCCTTGGTTATTCAACAATCAAGGGATACAAACATATCAGTGATACTCCTATAAAACTGGGGGCAACTTCATCTCAAGCAAACGTCAACATAGGGAGCACAAAGAATCGTTATGATGGAGTCAATGCCAATACTACAACCCGCCACGACATGAATCCTCACCCACCCATCACCCCATTCACAAATTGGGACCAACAACAAAATAAATATTTGAATCAAAGCGCGAAGAATGTCATCAAAGTAGAAGAAGCTAAGAAGCATGAAGGAAAATTCAAATACATATGGATACCAAAGAATACAAAGAATGACTATCCTTATCAAACTCCATTAGTCGAAGAAACAATGGGCCAAAATCAAAAAGGGAAAAGTATCCATCAAGCTTCTCAAATGATGTAAAAATTTTATCGAGCAGTTGGTCCTAATTCCACACACACTTCCGTATCCATCCATAATCGCTCATCTTCCAAAGTTTGGAGAGTCAAAAATTCCAAACTGTCAGCCAATCCATCTTATATTCCTAAACACATTCCATCCACGCCTCCACGCATGATATCCAATTCTAACATTAACCATGTATTGGCGGTGACCCTTCATCATAAGGATTCAGAAGGCACTCTATCACGATGTGCGCACAAAGATAGAGTTAACCTCGGTATCAACAAAGCAGATCAGGGATCTCAAAAGTTGTATTCAAGTGCACATATCTTGGCAAAACAACTTCTTCAAGTAGGATATCGATGGCATATTATGATAGAAGCATCAACATCAGTAGTACCAAGTGATTCAGCATCAGCTTAAAATCTCTCAGAAAATACAAAAAAATTAGAAAATGTCCTGAAGAAATGGTCACTTTGATGAAAACCTGGCAAATAGGCATCTTGGTGACAACAAAATATCAAAAATACAAAAATCCAAAAAAATCAGAAAAAGGATTGAAAACAGTAAAGAAAAAAATCATCCTCCAGTGAAAACCGCTTCGGTGGCACTTTGGACAAGTACCATGATGAAAACCTGGCAAACAGGCATCATGTGTAGAATCGAGCATCTGCATGCACCATTTCAGGAGAAAGCATCTTATCGCATCCACAATAAAGCCATCATTTGAGCCATATCATCCGTTCATCGATGAACCACTTATCCAATCCATTTTCATCTATTTGCATCGATACTCTAGGTTATCTTGATCTTGGAAAATTTTGGTGCACGCTGTACACTTGTTTATGGTAAACATCTTGACACGGGTCATTTTCATTGATCCCATCCTATCCAATGCTATCTGAGCCTTGAAGCATTATCCGAATGAGCGTTCCTCTATTCTGAGCACCCTTATCTTATCGCAAGATAATCCATCTCCATTTGTATCCAAGAATCTACCCATGGTCGTTCAAACATTGCTAGACACAGGGGGAAAATATTTACATCTCGCTTCGAGAATAAATCTTGATATATATCATCCAACTTATGTGGTGATCCAAACATTGGCAAATGTGAAATCAAATTGATCAGAGAATTTTTTAGCCCATGGCATATTTTGATAGGAAGACGTTCCTTATCAACCATGATCTTTCATCCAACATCAATCCAAACAATCCATATCAGTCACATCTAATGCACACATCTGTGTCACATCAAATCATCAAAGCTATTTTGTTCCAAACCAAGCTTCATCAATCTTGATCAATCGAATCCAATCAATCATCATCTTGTTTGACTTAACACACTTAGTCAAACTATCATCTTGTGCACGAGTTTACTCTAGGATAACACAACTTCCTTGGGTTTGCAAGTTCATTATCATCACTCTGTTTGGCTTAACACACTTAGCCAAATTATCAAAACCATAATCACCTTGTTTGGCTTAACACACCTACCCAAATTATCCTTTTTCTATGAGTTTACTCTGGGATAACACAACTTCTTGGAACTTATGAGTGCATTATCACTTTTGTTTGACTTAACACACTTAGTCAAACTATCAATCCATCAGTCCGATTGATCAACATAAAGCTTGGTTTTCAATAAAATCCCAAAATAGAGCACTGATATCATCACATATCCATATCCAAATTGTCAAAATCATGCGAAAAATTCAAAAAGCATTCAAAAAGTTAGAAAAAATCAAAAATAGAGTCACCTTGTCGAACTACGTCGTCTCTGAGCTTGAACATAGGCAAGGTTGATCTTTGATCACCCCCCGAGATAGTTTGCGTCCGTCGCATTGGCATCCGTCTGCCCATCTAGTTAGGCATCCGTCGCATTGGCATTTGTTTGCTTATCTTTTTTACATTTAGGTTAGTCCTTTATCCGTTCGTCGCATTGGCAATCCGTTTGCCCATTCATTTATGCATCTATCGCATTGGCAATCCGTTTGCCCATTCATTTATGCATCCATCGCATTGGCATCCGTCTGCCCATCTAGTTAGGCGTCCGTCGCATTGGCATTCATTTGCTTATCTTTTCTTTTACAATCAGGTCCGTCCTTATGCGTCTGTCGCATTGGCAATCCGTTTGCCCATTTATTTATGCATCTGTCACATCGGCAATCCGTTTTCCCAGTCCTTTATGCGTTCGTCGCATTGGCAATCCGTTTGCCCATTCATTTATGCGTCCGTCGCATTGGCATCCATTTGCCCATCTAGTTAGGCGTCCATCACATTGGCATTCGTTTGCTTATCTTTTCTTTTACAATCAGGTCCGTCCTTATGCATCCGTCACATTGGCAATCCATTTGCCCATTCATTTATGCGTCCATCACATTGGCATCCATTTGCCCATCTAGTTAGGCATCCGTCGCATTAGCATTCGTTTGCTTATCTTTTTTACATTTAGGTCATTCTTTATGCGTCCATCGCATTGGCATCCATTTGCCCATCTATCTCATCCGCAGTTAAGTCAATTGACACAAAATCCAAAAACATTCACAAAATCTTGAAAATACCAAAAACATTGGAAAATCTGAAAATCAAAACAGCCTCAAAATATTTCAAAAACATCAAAAACATCCAAATATCTGAAAAACCCAAATAGGTGCACCCGTTCCATCTCGCATGCACCCGCAATAATCATCACTCATAATAAAGCATCGTCGCCTTCATCCTTTGGTGAAGCAGTCAGAAGCAAGTCTAGCAGGTTCCAAAGTGAACACCTAATTGTCAAAGTCTCGAGTCTAGATCCGTAAGCAAGCAAGTTGGTCAACTCGGAGTATCAATAGCTTATCAACCAATCAGTCCTACCAAAACCCTGATCACTACATGTCCTAGGATGAAGCTTTCCCACGATGGACATAAGCATCAGGTACCCCACATTAGTTTAGCCTGGCTAGTGGTACGAAGAACATTAACTTGTTTGTTTACTTTATCTTGGTCTTATTGACTTATCTTATTTTGCGCTCATTCCAAGGACCTCTCGATGATACCTAAACAAAACAGGTTTAGAGAGAAAGGAATGGGGCAATGATCATTATCTTTTTGTCTGCTGTGCTTGTTGGATGTTCTTGTAAAATAACTTGGCGAATACTTGCTTTGTTGGGTCCGTCCTAGTAGGGTTTCCGTATGTCGAGTGTGAACAAGAGCACTCCTATCTGATTGTCGAGTCAGAGACCATCACACTAGGCGCAACGCCATCCTAGTTCTTAATACCTTGATGCATCGCCCCTATGTGTGTTATCAAACATAAAGAAAGTTACGCTCTTTATCTCCCATTCCTGGATAAGCAATACATCATCATCTTTCATCATCATCTCTAATAAAGTTGGCTTGTTGAACTTCTGCATCTTCTTGGATTCAAGGGTTGATCACTCTCATTCTTCTATCCTCTTTCATGCTAACAATGCATCCATCCTACATTTGCACTCTCATCCTGCATAATCATGTCATATCATCATCCATCTCATCCATCTCACATGCATTGCATAATCATTTAACATGTTTAGGATAATATAGATTTTTTATTCTAAGCATCTTCCAAACATCTCATTTACATCATCATTATCATCCATACATCCATTTTGAACCTCTTTGTCGTGAGATCGACCTCAAATCAAATCTTTCGCTCGATCTCTCGAGGGGGCAATGTACTAACGTACTTATTTTCGCCGAAGCATCCGAAAAATCAGAAATGTTTTAATTTTGATGTCGGCAGAATCATTCTTTGAACCAATGCAACGAGTACATTGCTTCAAAGAGGGGCAAAATGTAGACATGCAAAACTGACATCGTACATCTCGCTCTAACATCGTGCATCAAATTCTCCTATTAATCAATTAAAGCAATTTATTGATTAATTTTCCTAAGGTTCATTAAATAAATTAAATTATTTAATCAAATCCTTATGTTCTTCTCATTTGATTTAATAAATCAAACTGATTTAATCAAATGTCAAATCCCTAAAATCTCCTAAGTTAATTAATCTAAATTAATTAACTTCTAATCATGATTATCATTCTCCAGCTTTTGACTCAACTAGAGTCAAAAATCCAAACTCCTAACTAACCCACCCACTTGCACCAATAAATCAATTTATTGATTTATAATTCTTCTAATTTCATTCAAAAAGGCATCAAAATGGAATATTCTTCCAATTTGAATCTTCCCCCCAAAAGGGACTTGTCCCTTCCAACAAGGTTTTAAATGCTATTTGCACAAGTCAACATAGCATTTATTACACCTTTCATCCCCCCAAAACATGTCAAGTCTTTCAAATTCAAATTTGAAAGTGGCACATTGGCCAAGACTTGCACATTCCTCACCCTCTCATAGCTTGACAAGTGTCATCTTGTCATTTGCTTATGAATGATCCCACATTCATCAAACTCTCTAAATCTCTCAACCTTGAATCTATAAATGCAAAGCATTTCAACACAAATGCACAACACACAACTCATGCTCATTGTAAGGTTACTCTCCACTTGTGAGAACTGATCTTGCTTATCATCACACCATTTTCTTAGCAATATTTTCTGATTGCAAGGTCACTCTCTTCATTTGAGAGGATATCTTGCTCATCATTTGGCATTTTGCTTATCAAGGATTGGGAAAGGGCAACTTCCTACAACACTAAGTCGCACCAATCCAATATGGGATAGATTTGCTTCATTTATTTGTGCTTTAAAATCATTTCATTTGGCATTTCTAGTTGTTTAAATGTTTTAATTTAGCATATCTAGTATGGAGCAATATCTCATAGGGTTTGTTAGGTTTTGTCATGTTAGTTTGATTTGCATAATATACTAACATGTTGCAGAATTTAGCCACCACAGGGCCAATTTTAGAAAGACTTGTGTTTGGACCTACCTCACTGTGTCGGTCGATATGGGAGGAGACAAAAAGCGAACTAAGCTGGACAGCTACGAAACTCACATGAAAAATGCCAAGGTTTGGAACAAGATTAAAAGTGGAGGGTTAATTCCTTTCCTGGAGAAGCTTCATGGCTCTGACCAGGAGGCTACGGATCTCTTCGCCAAAAATTGGCATGATGGTAATTTGACCCTATTTGGTAGGAATGTGGAGCTCAACGAAAATCTTATTGTCGATGTTACGGGATTACCCACTGATGGGAACAAGTTTTTTAGGGACAGGGCTTTTTCTGATGAAGCTATTCTTAGATTTCCCAAAAGGACAAGGAAAAGCAAAGCTTGGTCAAAATTGCTAATAGTTACTTTGATGTTGACTCCTTAAAAACTATATGGAGAAAGGTTCTTCAAGTCATCATGGAGTACATTACGATGGATGGGTGATTCACTAAAGTCTATGGCTACCACTTTGCTTTTCTCAACCTTTTTTGACACAAGGTAAGGGTTTCTATCCCCTATTATCTTTTCTGCTCCTTGAAGAAAAGCTTGGAGGATAATAAAAAAAACCCTAAAAGATTCCCCAATCTTCACACTGGGTTAATTAGGCTGATTGTTGAACATCTTCATGTGCCCGCTCCTGCTATTTTGGAAACCAACCCAGATTCTAAGAGTGATGATACTGAGCCCAGTGGTTCGGAGTATTTTCCTAACCCTAGCCCAGTTAGAAAAGCCCCTAGTTTGCATGCTGGCCCTTCCAGGGAGTCGGGTAAAATCCGTGTTGAGCATAAGCTCGACTGTCCTCCTCCTAAGATCAACTCTGTTGGCAAGAAAACCCAGGCTAAAATCCTTGTTTCATACTCTGAAGAATCCTTCGAGTCGGAGGAATCTGATACCAACATTTCTGAGCGCTATGCTGACCCTTTGCTAGACATACACATTGTTGATAATTCCCCTGTTAACACTGGAAAAGATCCCTCTCTTGATTATCTCAACCTTGCTAAAACCAATTCTGAGTCCCATTTCAAACTCTTGGATTGGACCTTCTCTGAAATTAATGACATGAAAATTAAAAACTGGGCCCTGCAAAGTAAGATCGATGAAATGGGTGTTAAGATTACTGAGATGGATAAGAAAGAAGTGGCTCATAGTAATAGGAACATTGACACTGAAGCTGAGAGCTTAAGGAATACCATCAGAACTATCGCTGAAGAATACAACCGTATAGCAAGACATAATGCTATAATTATTAATGTGATGACTGAAAAGCTTGACAAAGCCCAGGAGGGATCTCTGGTGGTTGATCTGGAAGATATTGAAGATAAAAATCAGGACACGGAAGCTGGCATTTCCAGAAGAACCCATGCCAACTTGAAGCGCAAGGCCCCCCTTACTCCGAAAATGGTTCAAATCTTTAAAAAGGGGGTTAAAGATATGTAGGATTTAGAGGTAGAGATAGAGACTGTCGTTAGGTCTCTGAAATAATGGCTAGGGTTTCCCATGTGCTTTCCCTGTTGTCCCTTCTTTCAAGACCCTTTGGGTCCTTTTAGTTTGGTTGCTGCTGGTTTTTTCTTGGGCAGCTATGTTTTTTGGTGGAACTTTGGCGTTCTTTTTGCTATTTTGTAAACTTTGTGGTTTTGGGTCCCTATAAAACCTGTTTTACCCTTTTATCAAAAAAATTTAATTCATTATTAATTCTTTATGTCACATTCTTCTATTGTTTAGTTGACTAATCATTCACTCACCTTCTGACTCAAGATCTATTTTAAATCCGCCAGTTATCTTCGTGTTTGATATCTAATCATCTTTGTGAGAGGAATCTTTGTCACAACTAGTCAATTAACTAGTTCGAACTCATATGCATGAAAAAAAAATTTAATTAAATATCTTTATTTAATTAATTAGTTCATGTGTGCACTCAAAATCTTTATTCTTCGATTTCTAACTTTGTCTTTGACATTTAAAGTTTATTTCTTCTATTTTCGAAGAATCTTAGCTGAAGATTAAATTGTTTATTTAATCTGGAACTCTTGTTCTTTCTATTTTCAAACAGTCTTGACATAAGAATAAGTTATCATTCTAATTTAATCTTTATCTTGCAGAATTTTCAAACTTGCATTCTATCAAACACATAACTCACATTGGATGGCATTCATCAATCTCGTCTTTCAATCTCTCTTTGAATCTGAGTTGATCATTCAAAAACCCAAAATCTATAAAATGGCCTGTCATTATCATTATTCCTCCTCCCGAAATCAATACTTTTGAGAAGAAACTTAATCTTTTATATTTTTCTTAGACATTCAACAAGGTTATGCTTTCATCAATACTGAAAATCTAAGGACAAGAATACTGATACAACAAAATGGAGAAGGACAATCGAGATAATTCGAAGGAGTGGACGCATATTTGGTGAGATATTTTTAGTTATTTTTTTTTATTGTCTTATGTTCATTTACTCATTTTTTGTTGTTTTTATTTATATTATTTGTTAGATTTCATCATCTCAATCTGTGTAGCAGAATTCTCCAGAAAATCTATGTTACATTCATAAGGTCTTATAACATTTACTTGAAAACATGAATCATTATGTTATGGATATTAAATATATGGAGGTTACATAATGTTTTTCCATTATGGGTGAAATTAAATGGTTTTCTTGGGTCAAGTAGATGTAAAAAAGAGATTATTTAAAAATTTCCTCAAGTAATATTTTAAGAGAATAACTCAAATATTTCATTGTTTAGTTAACTTCCTAGGACCACTTTTAATATATTAAAAGTTTACAAATATCTCTAAAAATAAATCCAACTTAAATGTACATTAATATTAGTAAGTAGAAGTACTCTCTCAAAAAACATAATTTATAGTTCCTTGGCATTGAAAGGGTGCCTTAATTTATGATAATTTTAGTTGGAATAATGACATAATCATTTATAAGCTCATTACACAACATTTAATCATATTTTTTCATAGTGATTTCAAAAACCATGTTAAAATAAAAATGATTTAAAAAGGTTCTCATTAAATAATAAAAAAATAATGATAAAATAGGATGTAAAAAATACAACCATTAAATAGCATTTCATTTTAAGCTTTTTAGGACTACCCTAGCAAATTTTTTACCATTGTATGTAAAATCTATACATGTGATGCAGTATGATTGCATGTGAAGAGATGACTCTACTTTTGAATAATATACTTAAGACAAAGGAGACATGAAGTATGTATAAGTAAATCTACTAGGGATATCACACACCATAAGTATTTGAGGTTGTTACATATATATTTAACATTAAATTATCTTTAATTTTATTAGAATGTGCATACACAGAAGTGAAATCTACATGTTAGCCGCTTAAACAAGCTATTAGTTTAAATGGGCACCTAATAATATTCATGGATGTAAATATATCCTCATATGCATATTTATGGATACTAAATATAATGATAAACATGACCATTATATGATTCACATGTACTTAAAAAAGGGAAGATGTGGGGAGGGGTGTAATGGTAAAATTTAGATTCCCATGCCATTTTCCACTTAGTTTTGTGTCTATTTTGAAAATAATTTTTTGATATAGATATTTACCAAATGGTGAAATTTTATGTAAAATTAGATCAATTACCTATGCTACCTACCTGCCAATTATAGATATTCACATACACTTACCCACTACACTCATCTATATATTTTGACATCTTGATAAATCCATGTGATTACTCATTTATTAAACATATCCAATCAAGACAAATAAATATCATATTATGACTAAAATGTATATTATTTTAGTAGAATGGATGGTTTTCAAAGGGCTAAATCCTTGTACAAAATCTAAAAAAATGGTTCAACGTTAGGTAGATTAGAAAAACACTATAAAATTATAGTAATAATAGTTCAAGAAAAATCAATGTAATAATAGTAATAAACCTTTCTTGTTGCAAGAGGTTGGTGATGAGGTCTAGTATCCCCCACCCCCATAGTACTGAGGGGAATATCATGCTAGTGCTACTGGTCATGTTAAAAATTTTACCGGACACACTGCAGTTTATAGGGGGTTGTGCTATCTGATTCCTGCAGTCTTAAAAGTAAAAATAAAAAAAATTGATGGTAGAAGGGAACAAGAAAGGGAGAGAGGGAGGAAATTTTAGTTCCTTTGAAGGTGAGAGTGATGGCTGTGAAGAATCTAATGTAGATGATGTGTCTTGTTGGGCCAAGGGAGTCCTACATTAGAGTTTAATATTTTTGGGTGATTGGGGGAGGATTTCCTAGCCTATCCATTACTCTATTAATTCTATTTCGGTCTCTCCTAGGTTGTATTCTTATGAGTTGGTCCTCTTTGCCCCTGACTGGTTTTGATGCCTACTTTAGTTAGGAATTTATGTTGTGATTTTAGAAGGTGAGATAGTTGGTGTTCTTTCCTCCTTCCCTTTCTTTTTTATCTACATGGGTTTGTTGTTAGCTAGTTCCTAGTTGTGTCCTAGTCTCCCTTGTTTCTTTCTTCCTACTCACTTGAGGGGAGTCACTACTCTGGCCTTGGTATTTGATGTTTATTTTATAGACGGTTTAGAAAAATTTGGTCCATTGTTGTGTCTTTTCCTAGGCTTCAAATCATCTATGGCCTTTGCTTTGTTCTTATACATCAGTGGGTGGTTGGGGCTTTTGTGCTCTTGCCCATTCTTTTGGATTTGGTTATTTTTGGCATCTCCAATCCTTTCAAGTGTCATATCTATTGTTTTTCTTCTATTGTGATTTTCAGCCCCTATTTCTCTCTACAACCACTCTTTCATGTTCACAAAATATTTCTTGAGGTCTTTGGTAAAGTAGTGGCTTATGGGTTATTGGGGTTCTTCCCTACTCTATTTGAGTTGGGTTTCTTGTTCTTCAACTCGAACACTTTGGAGCTGCAATTTCTTGTTGGTGTCTCTAAAGTGATTACTATATCTGTCTATGTGGTGCTATGGGTTTTATCAAGAAAAATCCCCTGGTGGTGGAGGGGGATCTGCCCTATTTCGAAGTTGCTATTTTCTCACTATGAATCCTTTAAGCTTAGTTTTCTCCATGGGGCTATCTTTGAAGAAATTTTGGATAAGTTAATTTTTTTTGTGGTTTTCTCACTCCTCTTGCGGCTTTTTTTTTTAGGATATTCAAGTTTGCTAAGGACTCCTAGGTTTCATGCATTCTATTCTTAGCAGGGCTACTCTTAAAGATCACGTAGAGGGAGCTCTGCTCTATTTTAAATATGCTAGTCTTTCACTTTGGTGCTTTCCAATATGGTGTGAATGAGGGTTTTATGATCTGAAAGTTTTATATTTTTTATTATGATTTTGGATTTTTGGCCCTAGAGGTTTGGGTTATTTTTAAAGATCTATGGGAAAATTTGAACTTGTTGCATGAGGAAGCCTTCAATAGTATATTTTCTAGAATGCTTGATCTATTCGTAGATGGTTTCCTAATGATCTTCAAGGGTGTTGTGAACCCCCAGGATCTATGCATTTTTTTCTTGGTTGGGCTACATTTTATGTTCATTATGAATGACCTAGTTCTTTTGTTTCCCATGGTTGCTAGGTTTAATATCTCTGCAAGAGTGTTTTATTTCTTATTGAATTTGTAGATTGTGTCTCCTATTGAGGTCAAGACCTCTCCTATTGAGTTGGAGTTGGGTTTTGTGAGTGCAATGGGTTGCTAATGCTTCTTCAAAATGTTTCCTTCCTTGCAACTCCTATTGAGATGGAGGCCACTCCTATGGAGGTAGAGTTTTGTTATGCTAGAGAGTGTTTTTTTTTTCAGATAGTTTACTCTTGATGAATTATCTTATAGAGGTGGAGAGGCAAGTTGGATGTTGGGGGTTCTCTGCTCCATCAACATTTTTTCTTTATTTTTGGCTCATAAATTAGTTCTCTGAGCATCAGGTTTGTTGGGAGATGGTTTCCTTATGGATTGTTGATGGGATTAGATTTTCTAAACATGTTAATTTTGTGGTGGTTTGGGTTATATTGGTCTGAAATTTCAGGTTGTTTTGTCCACGCTTGGGGTGGTTACTTTGGAAGGCTACTATTTTGCAACTTTGTGGGTGCTCTATTTTGGGTTTCAGGTCCCATTAAAACCCACATGTAATGGTCTGATGGTTAGATAGCCTTGTTCACACTTGGGGTGGTTATTGTTGGCTACTATTTTGTAACTTGTTGTTGTTGGGCTCCTACTTTTTGCAATTCTATGGGTGGCCTTTAGGCCTATTTTGTTGGCTCGAACCTATTATATCTTTGTTTTTTGTTCGATATGCTAGTTGTGAGGCCTATTTCATGTTGTTGTATAGGGTCAAGGCCCTTTAACCCTGCTCTCTTAATAAAATACATATCCACAAATATTTGTATACATAGATTATTCACTTTAATTTAATAGATTTTCATGTCTCAAAATAAATTTATATTTATGAGGGTATCCTTGTATTCATTAAATTATTCATTTGAATTTATTTTTTTGTAATCCTAGTCATTATTTATTGTACTTCCTTTTCTTAAGTAATTATATATCTAAGTATAGAAATTGAATATTATATAAGGAATAGTAATAAAAGATATCATACAGAGTATTCAAACTTACAAAACATCATCCTTCAAAATAATTAACGCTTTAAATTTCATTCAGTTTTGCCTCGAGGAGGATAGTTGTAGCTTCAAAACAAATGACATGAAAAAACATAATCAAATAGAGTAAGAACGGTGTAAGAGAGACAAGATGATATATTCTCTCATTGCGGTGGCCTACCAAATTGGAGCAACAATGATAGATTAATATTCTATAGGTGCAAGTGTAGAGCCATCTCCAAAAATTAACTCCTTGATTTGTTGGTCATTGACCTTAAAAATACCTTGGCCAATACATCTTGAGGAATAGGAGGATTGGCTCTAAAGATGGAAGATGCAACCACTTGAACACTAGGTAGTTGGATATTAAGAGTAGTCATTATAGTCAAAAAATCACTAAGCCCCTTGGAATCACAAACACATCCCTCTTCTCTAACTTTTTTGAGAACAAGACATTATTTTTGGTGATAAAACCAGCCAAAATAGTGCTCTACATTACAAATATGACCTTAGTAGAATGAGGATGAATATGAGGAGGGTTAAAACCACTAGGGGAAAATTTCCCATGGTTGATTGATATGCCTTGTGTGTTTACTCTAGGGAAATTTTCCACATTACCTATGGTGATATTGAACCCAAAATTATTGTTCATTTAAAGTGGATTAGCTAATTCTTTAAACAATAAATTTAATGAATCTACTACCTTTGGGTCCTTGCATATAAACCCATTCACCCTCACATTCCCTTGAGTAAGATTAGCCACACATAAATCATGGAGGGGATCGGGGTTTGACACATTAATTGAAAATATTATGGAAAGCCACAAAAGGAAGCTCAAGGAAGCTTTGATAACAATTCTAGAAATTTCCATTTATAATTGGGAATTGATTGTTGTACAATATAAGAAATAGAAATCAATGTTTGATATGATTGAGCATGGGAAAACTAGGTATTTTATATGGATTTTTTTTAAATGAGCGATTAAATGTAATTTTTTATCTAAATATTAACAACAATAACAAAGGAAATGAAAACAATGAAAAAGAAAGAAAAATGAGTATGAACAAAAAATACCAAACATATATTCAAAAATTGTCTATAAAAAATAAGTAATACAATATTTAGGTCTTTTGCAATCTTTTGGAAGCAGATGGAAACAATAAGATATGAAAAGAGTAAGATAGAAGAAAATAAACCTAATATGGATTTGTCTGGAGTCTTCTGGAGTTAATACATTTACCTACTACACCTACCAAAACTAATTAACACAAAATCTTAATTGGAATGCTATACATATAGTTGAATTAATTCTAACACTCCCTCCTAATATCAATTGTTATAATTATTATCACTAAAAATCCCCAAGTGTTTTCTTTTAAATTCAAAAAATTATTTTCCAATGGTTTTGTATGTGTGCTAGCTGATCTCGTGATCCACATAAGTGAAGAGAAATTTCTCCATTTTGGACAAGCTCTCAAATGAAATGAAATAAACTGTCAATATGTTTTCTTTTCTTGTGGAAGACATGATTTTTGGACAAGGCAATTACTATTAAAAAATAGGAGTTGTCTCCTTTTCAACATGTGCAAGATCATTCAGTATTCTTCTAAGCCATACTGCTTGACAAGTTACTATAGTTGCATCTAGATACTCTGCCTCTGCTGAAGATATTGAAACTATGGGTTGTTTCTTGGATTTCCATGAGATGAGATTTGTTCCCAAGTGAAAAATATATCCCGATGTTCTCTTCCTATCATCGATGCTTCCAGCATAATCATTGTCTATGTATCCTGAGAGTGAACTATCTTCAGATTGATTGTACCATAATCCATATTTGAGTGTCCCTACAACATATCTCAAAATTATTTTTGCTACCTTCTAGTGTGAATCTTTTGGAGAGTCCATGGATCTGGATACAAAACTTGCAGCAAACATTATGTTAGGTCTAGTTGTAGTGAGGTACAAAATACTGCCAATTAGCCTCCTGTACAAGGTAGAGTCAAGTACTCGTCCATCATCTTGTTTTCTCAACTTTTTTCCTCGAGTAATGGGTGTGTCTGCTGGTTTGCAACTATCCATTTTGACTTTTTTCAAAATTTCTGAAGCATACTTTTGTTGAGAGAAAAATACCTTGAACAGATTAATTAATTTCAATCCCCAAAAAGTATTTCATGATTCCAAGATCACTCATTTCAAACTTTTTTTTCATGGCTACTTTGAACTCATCTAACATCAAGTTTCCTGTATAGAGCAAGTCATCAACATAAAGAAAAACAGTGAGAATTTTAACTTGATGATCTAATTTTGTATAGAGAGTTGACTCATGGCTACTCCTAATGAATCCACTGTTGATGAAGTAAGAGTCAACCCGATGGTACCAAGCTCTTGGAGCTTGTTTTAAGCTATACAAGGCTCTCTTTAACTTATACACTTTATGCTCTTGTCCATTGATTTCAAATCTTGGTGGCTAATCTACATATACCTCTTCTTCCAATATGCCATTTAAAATTGCAGATTTCACGTCCATTTTGAAAACTTTCCATTTATTTTGAGTTGCAATAGCCAAAATAGTTCTAACTGTGTCTAACCTTGGTACTGGAGCTAAGGTTTCTCCATACCCTATTCCAAGTTGTTGAGAGAAACCATTGGCAACTCGCCTTGCTTTGTATTTTTCTATCTTTCCTTTATCATTTAGCTTTGTCTTAAATACCCACTTCACACCAATGCTGGTTTTGTTACTTGGTAGATCAACAATATCCCAAGTTTTTTTCTTTTCTATGGCTTCAGTTTCCTAATTCATTCCATCAACCCAATGTTCCTCTTTTACTACTTCGTCAAAGTGGGTTGGTTGACAAGAAAGAAAGGAAAAAATAACTTGTTCAATTGCATTTTCTTGCTCATATATTTCCCTTGTGCTTCTAGTTCTTTGATTGTCTATACAGGAAGATGAATCACTGTTGGGAGAATTACCATTTCTAAAGTGTTGTTGTTGAGCTTTTACTTGCAATTTGGGTGGCCTTGGTGGATGAACTTGCTGATCTAAAGGTTCATCAAATAGTTTTAATGGATTTGGACCATTCAAAGTTGCATTTCCTTGATCACTCCATGATTTGTTCTCAAATAACTTGACATCTCTTCTCACCACAAATTTCTTGGTGATAGGATTGTAGAGTCTATATGCTTTTGATTGTTCACTATAACTGACAAAGATGCATATTTTAGTCCTATTGTCAAGTTTTTTTCTCAGCTCCTCTGGAATGTGTGCAAATGTAATTCAACTAGAAATTATAAAATGAGCTATGTTAAACTTTGTACCAGACCAAGCCTCTTGTGGCACTTTTCCTTGAATACGAATTGTAGGAGATCTATTTAAAATATAATCTATAGTAGCAACAACTTCTTCCCAATAATCATTAGAATTTTTTTTTTATCTGATCATGCATCTAGCCATATTCATGATGGTCTAATTTTTCCTTATGGATACTCCATTGTGTTGTTGAGTATATCGTGTTGTGGTTTGCATAACAATCCCATGTTGTTTGCAAAAGTCTATGAGATCTTTTGAGCTGTATTATCCTCTTCAGTCTGATCTGGACACTTCTATATATTTACCACTTTTATTTTTTGCTTTAGCTTTGAATTGTTTTAACTTTGAAAAAGTATCAGACTTATTCTTGAGAAAATAAATCTTGATTTTCCTACTAAAGTCATCAATAAAGGTTAGAAAATAAAAGCTACCACCAATGGATTGATTTTGCATTGGCCCACATAGATTTGTGTGGACCATCTCTAAGTGTTTTGTTTCTCTATTTGAGGATGGTGGGAGACTATCTCTCTTATGCTTTCCAAGAATACAACTTTCACATTGACTGTCAAGTGATTTTAAAGCAAGAGGACCTTTGACCATAAATTGATTTTGAGGAAGACTAACACTCTTAAAGGGGAGATGACCAAACCTAGAATGCCATAATTGTGACTCATCCATGTTTGAGAGATTGTGGGTAAATGACTATGATAAAATGACACTCCTAAGATTTAGGGGAAACATTCTATTCTTGGTCCTTTCAATCTTTGCTATAAGTCTTCTATCGGGAGGTTTGTCAAAAATACAAGTTTTACCTTTAAATATTATATCATAGTCATGTTCCATCAATTGACCTACACTTATGAGATTGTGTTCCAGGTTTGGAACATAATAGACATCATGTATGTCTTTTCATTGATTTTGTTTAGTAAGAACGGGCACAATTTCTTTCCCTTGGGCTTTTACTCGAGAATGATCACCAAGAATAATTTCAGATTTTGTAGAAGTATTAATGCATGAAGTTAAATCTTTGTTACCTATCATATGATTGTTGCAGCTACTGTCTAGCAACCAAAGGTCTTTGTTGTGTTTGTCTTCAGATTTAAGGCAGGAAAGAAACATTGCTTCAAAAGATTCTCCTTCATTGTTGGAGACATGTGCTCAGACATTATTTTGGCCTAACTCTTACTTTATCCATTCATATTCATAGAGTCCAAATTTTGTGCAGTAGAAGCACTGGACTATGGATTTATCAGTCCATTTTCTACCTCTTTAGGCCTAGTTCTAAGAATTTCTAGACTCCCCTTATTATTCTTGTATCGACCTTTCTTCTGCATGTTAATTTGATCTGCCTCTGTTGCCTCTACCTTTGTTTTCTCTGCCTTTACCACTCCTGAAGGAGGCTTGGTTCTTGAAAGCTTGTTCTAAAGACTCTTCCTCTAGATTTAGTCTAGTCTCTTGTGACAAGACTGATTAAGTTAACTCTACCATTGAAAAAGTAGTGAGATCTTTAGAGTCCAAAATAGCTGTTATAACCATTTCAAATTTCTTTGGTAAGATTTTGAGGACTTTTTCAACAATCTTCTGATCTTGAATGGTTTCACCATTAATCCTAATATGGTTTACAATGCCCATGACTTTGGTCATAAATTGATCAACATTCTCTAAGTTGAACATTTTCAATGTTTCAATGTGTGTTTGCAGGGTTTGGAGTTTGACTATCTTGGCTTTGTCATTAACCTCATATGCAGATTTGAGAATATCCCAAGCCTCTTTTGTTGCTACTACACCTATGATTTTTAAGAAAATAGAATTATGAACAGAATTTTGAATCCAACATTTTTCCTTGTTCTCTTTCTTTCTCCACTTAGTAATTGTGTTTCTTTGAGCATTATGCATAATGGGCTTTTTATAGCCATTTTTAATAGTTTCCCAACATTCCTAGGCTTAGAGAAAAGACTTCATTCTCAAGGACCAGAATTCATAATTTTTGCCTAGAAGTATAAGAGCATGAGGCAAATTACTAGAGATAACCATGATAAAAAAAACTACGAATATATAAAAAATTGGTTACCCACTTGGCGTGAATAGTGGACAAGTTATAGGATAAAAAAATACTTTACTAGATATGCTTCACATGCCTCTTAAATCTGCAACAATCTTAATACATCTGCAAGCTCCTTTCTCTTCCACTGGATGTACAACCTTCTCCACAATCTTCAATGATCATCCACAATTTGATAGATTTTCAGACCCCATATCTGCCCTAATCCTCTTGTCTTTGCATTGGCTTCCAAACCTGGGACCTGTGGAGGTTCCGCTTCCCTATGATCAACTCTATGCTCTTGTGATTCTTTCGAATCTCTTAGAGAGTAACTGTTCCGGGTCTGAAGCTGTGCGGTTCCTTCCCTCCACCAATAGCAGGAGCTTTCCCTTCTGTTGACTTCCTTGACACTGATCGAGCTGCTCTCCATTCAAATGTGAAGAGTCTTATGCAACCTGGGTCCTGTAGAATGCTCTGATAACATGACAACAATAGCAGAGGAAATGAAAACAATGAAAAACAGAGCAAAAACGGAGCATGGATAGAAAACACAAAACATAGATTCAAAAACTGTCTATCAAAAACAAGGAATACAACATTTAGGTCTTTTACAATCTTCTAGAAGCAGCTGGAAACAACATGTTACGTAGAGAGTAAGGTAGAAGCAACTAAACCTAATATAGAGCTGTCTGGAGTCTTCCGGACTACACCTACCAAAACTAATTAACACAAACAGTTTAACTGGAATGCTGCGTACAGTTGAATTATATCTAACAAAGATTACGGTCTCCTCAGACTTTTTAAACGCATAGTTTGGATTACTATGTCAAATGACAAAGACTAGATTTTCGTTTTGGATGGACCTCACGAATTTGTCAATTGCGCACTGGATAAATTCATTTGATTTGTTTTTTTTGTTTAATGCTTTACGAAGACATAATGTCATGAGCTGATTTGGGTTACAGCTACGTAAGAGGATAGAGTTAAATAGTTATTTACGCTTTCTGCATAAAAAGACTCGACTACTAGAATAGTGTAGAATTACTTGACTTTCAATATATAGAGCCGTGAACACATTCTATAAAGGACTCGGTCTACCATGGTGAATAATTTCGATTTGACTTTTTAATAGATATAAAAATATAGAAGTTGATACTGTTTTAACTACATAATATGATAGAATATTTTAGTAATGTACTGACCTGTTCTTCTCTTCTTTAAGTGCGATACCTTTTCCTTTCCTCTTTTTCTCTTTGTCACGCGAAACTTCATTACTACTGGGCTTCGTTTCACAAGTTTATGTAGAAGTAAGGTCACAAACTTTTTTTTGTTGAATACTGTCATTTTTCTTCTCCCACTATACTATTCACTCATTAATGAGTCACCATTAGCCACTTGAAGATTGCTACGTGTATCTTTAACATGTAACTAATCTTTGAAATTATCAAAAAAATTCACCTTCGATATATGAGTATCATAATATATAACCATAGGTTTAAATTCTATGTTTATTTTGAATTTAAACAGTAAGACCTTTTAAATTTTGTTTATAATTAGTGTTTTAGGTCTCTTTGGTGTTCTTTTGTGTTTTAAGCAAATTCTTTTGTTAATTTGAGGTATTTTTTTGTATATTTAGTTTGAGTATTCAAATGTCTTAATGGTAACTTGCAAGCTTATCCTATTATCTAATTATATAAACTTATGGTCTCAACCCTAGTTTATACTATTCAACATGACAACGTTCATATTAATCTACTTGCATAAATGTCCATGTGCTTTATGTAATTGATCATTCATATTAGTATACTTGTCTATAACCTATACCTAACATAACTTAAAGCACAAGGTAATATACCTTTGCATTGTGTTTACCAACTTATCTAAACGCCCTAGTACCTAATGATCCATGTTGATCATTACTTTCTAGTTTCTTCATTCTATTTATTTTATATTCCTTTTCATCAATGTTTATGGATGTGCTTTCTTATTACACACTCATTGCTTGTGTATTAATGTCATTTATTCATCTCCCATTAATAAGAATAGTATTTACACTCTTAGTGTTTAGTGTCCTTTCCCCTAGAATGCAATACACATTGGATCCCTACAACTTCCCTCATTTATATCTAGTTACCCATAACTTTTCCAATATTTATCTTATGTTCAAAATATGTGTTCTTTCCATGTTGAATTTTTCTTTTACATGGCACCTCCAAATTATTTTATGGATTCCTTCATGGAAAAATATGACTCCTTATACATTGTATGGGAAAATAGCTTCATATGGCGTGTCTCCTATGTTGGGCCTAGTTTATTTGTGTAACTTACATATTGATGACTATATGGGACATATGGTTTCATCATGAAGTCATTTCATTCCATGTATTGGTTTTGGTGTTGGTGACCCTAATGAAATTCCATAATGAAGGGCTCATTTTGTGGTAATTAACCATTCTATTCCACATGGTGGTATTTGGGTTATCTTTTGTTACATTGTGTTTAGGAATTCAGGTTTAATAACTTTCAACACATTATCTCTATTTGAATTGGTTATATCCATGGGAAAAGTTAGTATTACATAGAAACTAAATCCAATCTAATGGATAAACTCTTAAGGCACAACTATTTTTATTTCATGAACTAGGCATGGGATGGAATGGAGAGGTATATGGATAAACAATGTTAATCCAAAGATCATTTTTTATAGATTATGTCCAAAGAAATTAAGGATTCTAAGTATCTTATTCAATGTATTCTCCCTTTTTAATGATTTGATAGATCCAAAGGTTTTATGTATAAGGATTTGGGTCCACTTTGCACATCTTCACATTTATAAGGTTGTTCCCTTCCATTATTTTCCTTTATTGTGGTTCCTATATATTTATAAGCTCCATTTTTCATTCCCTCAATGCAATATTTTGAGGATTTTTCTCACCAATTCACATAGCAATAGAAATTTAATACTTTGAGTTACATTCTTCTTATCATTAGTAGCATGGGTAATCTTGTTAGAAATATATGAGGCCATGTGGGAAGTTGTAATCACATAAAGAGGAGTAATATAAATTATGGTAGGTCATTTCATAAACTGGATTGAGCATGGGCTGAGATGAACTATGACATTAATATATGATAGTTAATACTATTTTGTATAAATAAAGAAAAAAAATTATTGATTACATAGGGGATGCATAATTTATCCCATTCTTTCTTATATTGTGTCATGCCCTTGAAAAGATTGATAGCTACTTCAAGTTCCTAGTAAAGCGATGAAGATAATGCATAAGATGATGTCCTATAATATTGTAATAAGATAGAAGTAATCTATAAAATTATATAGGCTTGGAGCTTGTTATTTTATATTCTTGTGTATCATGAAGTAGATCTAATGTAGATTTCTTTGTATACAAGTTCAAATGTTCTACCTGACTGTAAGTGCTAACTATGACAAGGTGTAATTTTTATTTGATATGATGTTCTACTTATATTTATGCCTATGTGGATAAATACTAAACTAGTAATTCTATATAAACATTTCTAAGGGATGTAATTGATGGTATCTAATTTTAGAGTTATCCTACTACAATGGTGTTCTACATTATTAAAGGTGGATTTAGGGAATCAAATAGTGTAGTAATTTTTTAGGATTTTTATTTCTACAAATTCTACAAAATAAGGGAGGGTATTGAATGTATAATTCTCTTCATAGCACACATTTTTCCATATTATTTTGGGTGTACTCAAGGAATATGTATTTTATGCTTATTTCTCATATCATATTTACTAGTGTAAAATTATAATAGTTAGTTATTCTATATACCAATTGTAAACTCTTTCTAATAATACATAGGTTCATCTTGTTCATCCATTTATTATTAATGTATGCTTAATTATCCATTCTTCTTCTTACATTAGGGAGATAATCATACTCCCCCACTTATAGCTTATAAATAAAATTGTTGTTGTTCTAATTTTTAAATATAATCAAATAACTTTTTCAATTATTAAATAAAATAGAACTTAAATTGGATACTTATAGTGCTATGCATATAGGACTTCTTGACCTTTATAACTCATTACTTTAGATATACTATATCCTTAGAGAGCTAATTAGTGATAAAAATATCAAGGGTTCTCCATTTCAGGCATAATATTGTATACAAAATATAATATACTAAGAAGACTTATCTATTTATTTATAAATCATTCTATATCATTTATGCATATGTAATCTTAATTTTACCTACTTATTAATAGGTAAAAGAATTTTTGTACTCATGGTTATGTGCAAGACATGGTTAGTGAAGGGATTGTTAATATTATTTTAAAATATATTTAATTCCATATAAGGGGCCCCAAGGATCACCATTTTAAGTTTTCTAGATCCTAAAAATGATGAGAAGGTTCATTCTCCTATCAATTGGCCAAAAGGTGTAAAATTTATATTGTTGATTGTTGTCCCTTTTCCATTATAGTATTATTTATATTGCATTATCTTTGAATGTCCTCTATAGTGGAGTGCAAATATAATTTTTACAATCAAAAAATAAGAATGATAGAAATATAGATAATTTATTTAAGGAATATAAATAGAATGTGAGGAAATCAAGAAATTCAATAAAAAAGAAAGGAAAACAACATCCAAGTGGGGAAAATATATGAAATAGGTTTATGTAAAAAGAGAGAAATTGAATAAGAAAAAATGTAAAAGGGAAAAGAATTAAGGTAAAGGAAATGTATAAACCAAAAGTATAATTATATAGGTATAAAGGTTACTAATGCTTTTGTATAGTTGATTTTTTTTAGAGTCACCATTGACTTGAAAAACATCATTTTAATCCCAACACATATCATCATATTTCTCTTCATCTAATATTTCATATTGTACTATTTGACTTCCATTTTCAATTACATATGTTTTCTATTGATATTTCTTTGTAGTAGGCACAAACACATTATTAATTGGAGTTATATTAGGAATTGTATTCTTAAGAAAAAAAAATCATTTCTTAACTTGTGATTATGTGGTACAATATTTATTATTTCTTAACTTGTGGTTATGTGGTACAATATTTATTTTGATGCACCACAACAGCATTTTTTGGTATCTAATTATTCCTTTTTGCATAAAGCTCTAATTCTTGTACATCTTTTCCATCTACTTTCTTTTCCCCTTTTTCATTGTACTTCTCATTTTATTTTATTTTTATTTTTATTAATTTTCTCCTTAATTTATAAATAATCACTTCTAATATCATTTATTATGATGTTGCCTAGCTTATTATAGAGGTCATTTTGTAGTTCCTATGCAATTATTTTAAGCTAGATAGCTGAAATGTACATTATGATCATATGAATATCTTAATATCTTGATAGTTTTATTCCTTCATGAATAACTTTTAGCCAAATTGACATACAAGGATAGGTGCCAACTTCAAATATCCTAGGCATGGTTTCCTAATTAATATAGAAAATATCTAAGGAAGGAATGACATGACATACATTTTATATTAGTTTAGATCCAACTTAAATTACTAACATATAAAAAAACCAAATTATTAATAACTAATATATATTTCATCTTGAGGAAGACTCCAAAATATGAATAAGATTTTTTATTTTTGTTCCTTAATAGGAATCAATTCTCTACATATGTTTTGTTAGTTTCTTATGCATGAAAATATATAAGTATTAACATGGTCATTTATCTCTCTTAGGATATTGAATGGTTCTTAGTACTTTTTTTTTGGTATTTTTGCATCCAAGAATGTCACTTGTAGAGTGGAGAGAGGAGAAGGAGGGGCATAATTAGTTTCAGTCTCCCATGAAAGTACATAATTGATATATATTAGTAGACTAAATCTGTAAATAAATTTTAGCATCATTTTACATGTATATCCTCCATAATAATGTTATATTATTTTTCAATTTTATTTATGTTATGTGAAGAAATGATTAGTGTCAATTTATAATCATATATTAGAATCCACAACAAACATATATTCATAATGGCACACCCAACTTACACATGCATTATATTATTCTATATAAGCTCTTGTGACTTCTACTTTAGAATTGAGAAAATTTATCTTATGTCTGTGAAATCTATAGAAATCACATAACCCTTCGTTATTATAGGTCATTTCACATGGATTTTTCAAGTCCAGTAGATGTACCAAATAAATATTTTTGAAAATAGAATTATATATTTCTTCAAGATTATAGAAATATTCTTGTAATTTAGTAAAATTCTTAGGAATTTTTTATTGAAAGGAAGGAATGGTTAAAGTATTACCAACTTGGTTAATATTTGTCCTTCTTAATTTCCTTTCAAAAAAATTGATGACTTTTAAAGCCATATTTAATTGTATTAGATTCTTATATATTGGCTTAAATGCATTTTGAATGTGTACATGCACATCTCTAAAAGAGGGAAAGCTAATCAAATGTAAAGTAATCCTAATAACTGAAAGTGGTCACTTAAGAAACATAATTTTTAGCTCATTTCTATTGAATTTTTCCTTCAATTCACCATGCATAGATTGGAATAATGATATACCCATTCTTTCTATCTCTCCCTTAAAGCTTGCTCCACCACAAATGGTGTCTCTATTAGGGAATCCACTTGCTAGAACTAGATAAAGGATTATTGCATTATTGAGTTCATTTATTTATGTTATTCAAGGTAATTTTCAAATCTATGTTGAAATCAAAATATTATAGCAAGGTGGTATCAAAATATTTCAAAAAAAAAAGTAAAAATAGAATGCAAATAATAAGAACATTATATAACATAGTCCTTTAAGGTTTGTATGAATAAATTGGCTAAGATCTTATCATCATATGAAAATATATGCATATAGAAATGAGGAATTATATGTGGTATATTCGGTCTCCTTTTCCATAATATACTTTAATCTAGGGGTCATGAAAGCAAAAGATGTGGACATCTAACTACCTCAAATGCTAATGGTGTGTGATATCCTTTTTATGAGTAATTTTAGATAATTATATTTAGTTATATTAGACAGTGCATTAAAATAATGGAAATATACAAGATGACATATTTTAGGTTTCATTACATTATATGGAGGCTTGATGAGATCCATTGGTGTATATATTTTACATTATGTGTACATTTATGAATGCTAAATATAATAAGATTTGTGATTGTCATAAGATTCACATGAACTCAAAAGGGAGAAAATTTAATGATAAATCTTGGATATCCATATCTTTTTTCTTTGTGGATTTTATAAATAATTCTTTCATATCAATATATTACAAAAATGGTGTAATTTTGTTCAAATATCTGTCCATTTCTCTGTGCTTCCTAGCTACCCATTTTAAATGTTCCTATATACTTATCGCTTATCCCAACTATATATTTTAACATCTTCATAGATGTATCCTATTCACTTATTTATTAAACGGGTAGAATCACACATTTATATACACATGCTAACGACATCAATTCAGCCAATTTTCATGTCTCAAGAAAAATTTTAGTCATAGACTTTCTCATTTTTAATTATAATCTTTTAAATTTGATTTTGGTGGCTCTCATTTATACCTTTCTTGATAAAGATTGACTAAACATAAATCTATATGATATGTTACAGGTCTTGGTATTTAAAGATATTTAATGCATTCATTTTATAAATCTAAAATTCATTACTACTCTCTCAAGTTAAACATCAAAAGAATTTCGATTAGGTGCACTAAAAATAATACAACATCTACATAATCATCCAAAGAGCATTTCAAGACTAAAGAATATTACTTTTTATCCTACATACACATTTCATTGAATTGACCTAAGAAAACATATCCATTTGAGACACAATAGCAACCCTTTAAAGATATTTATAAATATTACAAATTTTAAAATATTAACGGACATAAAAAATAGAGTCGCTTGGAAAAAAGTGAAGAATTGAATTCTGCAATTTGTATAGAAGAAGTTTTTCAGAAAGAGATCTATGATTTCATATTTGTCTTTTATCAACTAACTCATCCGTAAACGAAGATAAAATAATTCTCCGATTCTTAGGGGAATGAGCAGACTATCATCACAGATTTTATATCCTGAAATGTTCAAGTTGTTCCGTTGCTCTAGATTGCATCATATTGTCCAGCCACAATGGCAAACAGTCGCTAATATTGCACTTTTCTAAAATAGCTGTTAAAAATCAACTTATTATCACTCTCGGGCAACACCATCAATTATTATTTGTTAATAGTGCTTATATGCATTTTATTGAATCAGGCTACAGTTCCCTTGAAGAAAAAATTATGATGAGGAATATCCTAAAACTTCTAATATGAAAATATTTTATATAAAAACAGAAATACAATTACATCGAAATGGAATACATCTTATAGGCGACTTAGACGCAGAGATCATTTATCTTTTAAAAGAACTAATGTCTTAAATTCTATTCAATTAAGCCTCGACGAAAATGAATAAAGGCTTTTATTCAGTTCAGCCTCAAAGTAAGACGAGGGTTTTACTGTGTGCAGCCTGAAAACAGCTGACAAGAAAGAAATAAATCAAATTGCGTAAGAACAGTCTAAGAGAGACAAGATGCCATCTTTTCTCACCAGAATGGCCACCAATTTAGAGCAGCAATGACGTATTAATAACCTACAGGTGCTGGTGCAGCTGTAGAGCCTTGTCCAGAAATCAACTCCTTGATCTGTTTGTCATTTACATTGAATGCCTTGGTCAACACATCTTGAGGAATGGGAGGATTGGCTCCGAACAGGGCAGATGCAACCACTTGAACACCAGGCAGCTGGCTGTTAAGAGCAGTAATTGTAGTGGCATATGATGCACCGACGTTTTGCTGAAAATGCACTAAGCCCCTTGGAATCACAAAAACATCCCCCTTCTCCAACTTTTGTGAGAACAAGACATTACTTGTGGTGATAAAACCAGCCAAAATAGTGCCCTCCATTACAAATATGATCTCAGTAGCACGAGGATGAATATGAGGAGGGTTCAAACCACCAGGGGCAAATTGCCCATGGTTGATGGATATGCCCAGTGTGTTAACTCCTGGGAAATTTTGGACATTAGCTGCGGTGATATTGAACCCAAAACTGTTGTTGGTTGAGAGTGGATTACCTAGTCCCTTAAACAAGAAATCCGATGCCTTCACTACCTTTGGGTCCTTGCAGACAAAACCGTTCAAGTTCACATTACCACTAATATCAGCGACACAGAAATCCTGCAAAGGATCTGGGTCCGAAGCATTAATTGACAAGATTATTGAAAACCACAAAATGCAGCTCAGGGAAGCTTTAATCATTGTTTTGGAATTTTTCATTTCCAATTGGCTCTGTGTTATGCGATATAAGAGAAGGAAAACAGAGACTAGTATGATTTGAGAATACCAAAAACACGTATTTATAGGGAAATTATGGGAATAAGCGGAGGAGTAATGTTATCGTTTATCCGAGGATTATCTGTTTACTGGGACTTGTTAAACCCAAAGTTTGGAATACTCAGTCAAACTAAAGCGATTGGATTTTCGTTTGCACTAATTTGTCAATTGTCCATGGGATAAGCTCATTTGCGTGGCTTTTTTTGTTTTGTTTTGTTTCAAGCTTTACAAAGTACAAGCTGATTTGCGTCACAGCTACCTTATGGGTGAGAATGAAATAGTTATTTAAGCTAGTTGTATGAAAAATGTATACGTGCTTGACTTTCCTCCAAAATGTAGAGAACTGTGTTCACATTCTCCAAAGGACTCGGTGCAGCATGGAGAACAGCTTCCATTTTCTTTTATCTTTTTAACATATATAAAATTATAGAAGTTGGTACCGTCCCAGCTGTGTAAAATGATAGAATATTTTGAATATTCAATGACCCATTTTTTAGGTGAGATACTTTATTTTTCCCTTGCTTAGGCGAAAAATAATTAGCACTGGGCTTTGTTCGACTAATTTATGTGGAAATGCGAACAGCAAACGTTTTTGTTGGGTAATTTGGCACGTATTTTCCCCCGATTATAGTAGTCTACATCAAAGTCTGCTCTATTATCAGCTATCATTTGCTACTTGGTGAGTGGTACACAAACATAAATAACTTTTTATCATAGGTGAAATGTTGAAGGACAAAACCATCAAACATTTATAAATAGTCATACACAAGTTTACCTACATAGTGATTAACATCTTTTTTACTTGTTTGTTTAAATCTTTGGATTTGAAGTGCTTGATTCACTTCTAATTTCCATTTAATAGCTTAATAACATGCTATCTTTTATAAATTGTCAGATCATTGAAGGAAAATTTCAATCTCTTGGCTCAGAAGGACAGAATGCCCATGAAAGCGGAGCATTCGCTCTATGATCATCTAGAGGAGGCTGCTAGTGCTTTTCACATCATAAATTTAGCCCAAAGTCTTAACATTAAAAATTTGTGGCTTGAAGGAGATTCCAAAAACATAATTGACTACTTCTGTGGGAAGTCTCCCCCCTCGTGGACCATCAAATCGTGGGTTGAGGATGCCATATTGACTTTGGCTAAATTTAAAAAAGTTAAAATATCACATGCTTATAGAGAAGCCAATGTTGTTGCGGATTTTTTTGCTAACGAAGGAGTTAGGAGTAAAGATGTGTGTAACTGGCTTAATACTAGCGATCTAAACTCTAATGTTTGCGCCCTATTAAATTATGATAAATCACATGAAAAAGTGACGTGTTATCCCTTTAATGAGGATAGGTTGGATCTTTCACATCACAATCATTAGAGTGCATGGGATCGAGCCCAGCGGTTTAACCTGCAAGAAAACTTTGCACGCTTTGTGGGTTCTTAGATTTGGCAGGGCCAATTTTAGTAAAGCTTGCGTTTGGGTCTACCCCACTGTATCGGCTGAAATGGGAGGAGACAAAAAGCGAACTGAGCCGGACAACTATGATACACACATGAAAAATGCCAAGGCTTGGAGTAAGGTTAAAAGCAGAGGGTTGCTTCCTTTCCTGGAGAAGCTTCATGACTCTAACCAGGAGGCTACAGATCTCTTTGTTAAAAAGTGGAATAATGGTAACTTGACCCTGTTTGGTAGGAATGTGGAGCTCAGTGAAAATCTTATTGCTGATGTTATGGGATTATCTACTGAAAGGAAGAAGTTCTTTAGGGACAGGATTTTTTCCGATGAAGCTATGATCAGATTTCCTAAAAAGGACAAAGAAAGGCTAAGTCTGGTTAAAATTGCTAATAGCTACTTCGATGCTGACACCATAAAGGATATTTGGAGAAAGGTTATGCGGGTCATCATGGAGTACATTACGGTGGACGCGCGCTTCACCAGAGTCTATGGCTACCACTTTGCTCTTCTCAACCACTTCTGATACAAGGTTAGGGTCTCTCTCCCCTATTATCTTTTCTATTCCTTGAAGAAAAGCTTGGAGGATAATAAGAAAAACCCTAAAAGATTCCCCATTCTGCACACTGGGTTAATAAGGTTGATTGTTGAATATTTCTATATGCCTGCTCCCGCTATTCTGGAAACCATCCTTGATTCTGAGAGTGATGACACTGAGCCTAGTGGCTCGAGGTATCTGCCTAACTCTAGTTCGACTAGAAAAGTCCTTAGCTTGCACATTGTCCCTTCTAGGAATTCTAGTAAAACCCGCGTTGAGCTTGAGCCTGACAGCCCCTCCCTTAAGAACAACTCTATTGATAAGAAACCCCAGGCCAAAAGCCTTGTTTCCTATTCCGAAGAGTCCTCTAAGTCAGATGAGTCTGATGCCAACAAAACAGAGCTTTGCGCTGATCCTCTGCCGGATAAACACATTAATGATTACTCCCCTGTTATTCCTAACCCTAAGAAAACTTGTCCTAATATTGGGAAAGAGCCCTCTCTAGATATTCTGAACCTAGCCAAAACCAATTCCGAGTCCCACTTCAAACTCTTGGAATGGACATTCATTGAAATTAATGAGTTGAAAATAAAAAATTGGGCCCTGCAAAGCAAGATTGAAGAGCTGGGTGCAAAGATTGCAGAGATTGAAAAGAAAGATGTGGATCATAGTAACAAAAATATAGATTCCAAGTTTGAGAACATATGGAATACCATCAAAACCGTTGCTGAGAAAAACAACTGTATGGAAAGACACAATGCCATTATCATTAACGTGATGACTGAAAAGCTAGACAAAGCCCAATAGGTTTCTCTGGTGGTGGATCTGGAGGAAACAAAAGATAAAAACTAGGAGATGAATGCGAGAATTTCTGGAAGAACCAGAGCCAATATGAAGCGCAAGGTCCCTCCTACTTCGAAGATGATTCAAACTTTTAAAAAGGGTGTCAATGATATGCAGAATCTGGAGGTGGAGACGGAGTCTATCCTAAAGACTTTGAATTAACGTCTGGGGTTTTTTTGGTGCTTTCTTTGCTGTTCCTTTCGATTTGACCTTTCTGGTCTTTTTCGTGTGGTTGTTGCTGATCTTTTCTTGGGCAGCTCATCTTTTTGGTTGGACTTTGGTGTCCTCTTTTCTATTTTGTAAACGATGTGGTTTCGGGTCCCTATAAAACCTGTTTTACCCTTTTATCAAACATGCTATCTTTTATATTATCAAACATAATTAACATCATGAATGACTGATTAATCTAATATTATAAATTAAATATGGTTTAGTGGTCAAAAGTTCCCATCAACTTTAAGGGTACATACACCACAATAAATCTCATATAACATAGTGAGCACTTATCCACCTCAAAATAGTGTTTTAAATTTTAAAGAGCCAAAATAAGTGTATTTCTTACCTTATCATTTAAATCCTTAAGCAATTTTTGTTTCATATTACATAGTTTGATTCTCTTTCCATGAATATATTTTGTTACATGTAAAGGGACAACTATATTTTAGAATAAACAAAAATATTCCTTATTAAGCTACCAATACAAAGATCCTTATTTTGATGATTCTTATAGTCCATTACACCAATTCATTTGGCCTCTACTTTTGATGTCTCTATATAAACCAAACCATTCCAAACAACATTAACAAGACTAACCATTGAATTGTCTTAGACAATTCAAATTTATAACCATTTTAATGAAGTTTTTTCTCTGTTGAAATCAATAATACATTCTCTATTTTTGCAAAATTTCCTCATGTATTTTCAGCTAAAATCAAAACTTTAATCCAAATATTAGATATCACATATAAGGTTAATACACTTTATTCATAAACCTCATTAAGGTTGTCAAAAGTAAGTTCAATTAAAGTGTTTTAATTTGATGCTAAACCTTTATTCTATAGATCTCTATAAAATCTAGTTAGAATTTTTTGAAAAAAATCCATCAAATCTCCTCAAAGATTAATTATTTAACAAAATTTAACTATTTACAAAATTTGTGTAATGATTTCCAATGTTCTCTAGATGTTTGCAACATAGTTTTATAATCTAATCCTAGATATCATGTTTGCTTTTCTAGATTCAATAAAAAAACTTTAATTTATTAAATAAAACATAATTTAATTAAATTTTAATTACCTAAATTAATCACAATATATCAAAGGTAGCTCTCTTTTAATCTTAAATTTTTAACAAAATTTTCCATTTACTAGATTCACTACAATTTCTCTCTAATTTAGTTCTATAAAATTAAAATTCCATATATATAACATACCTTTTTCTAATTTAACCATGTAATAATTCGTAAATAGATTCTATCTAGAAAAATCTTACTCTCTTGTCTTCAAAATAATAGAATATTGTCAGATGATTGAGACATGTATCATGTAGGAGATTGACTATCATATTGATGATCTATTAGATTAGCAATAGCATTAATAAGTTATGTCACAAACTAAAATACATATTAGTTTCTTACATGTTTGAAACATTAGATTTATTTATAAATAGGGTTCAATTTGGTTTATTGAGATTGGATAAGTATATTTTGTCACATGGACATATATTTTTATAATTATTTCTTAAAGCTTCCATAAATATTTCAATAAGTATAACCAAAATAATTTTTGTATATATTTAAATAAAGAACATTAATATTAGAATACATGTTAACAAGATAAAACTATTTGTTGTTTAGTCTAAACTGGACTAGTCAATCATAAAATGTTAGGGGTTTCGGGAAAATTGGAATCTATTCCTCACTGTAGCATGTATATGACTATAGATGTAAGTAAATCCACACTGACACAAAAAATTTAATGATTATAACAATTGGGACACAAAAATGTGTTTGTATGCTCTTACAAAAGCTTATCCAAGCCACAAGGTTAGTGCATAGTAATTGGTTTGATTTTTATAGTTAATCTGAAAATAGTATGATATTAATAAATATAAGTAGAAATAAAAAATACCTAAGATATTCAACATCATTGATTTTATAATACGATGTAAAAAAAGGATCATTATATAATACAGTCCTTTAAGGTTTGCATGAATAAATTGGCTAAGATCTTATCTATCATATGAAAATTAAATGGATGTATGCATGAGGAATTATATGTGATATCCAAGGTATCCTTTTCCACAATATACTTTAATCCAGGGGTCGTGAAAGTAGCAAGATGTGAAGGAGTAGAGGCAAAGACAAGATAAATTTTCATACACCCAGAAAATATTATTTTTATTCATGTAATATTATTAGAACAGCTTTCTTACATTTTTGCTTCTGTCATGCAATATATATAATATCTACCACCTTCTCAAAAATTACAAACACATCTTATTTTCCACTAAAGTCTAAAGTCTATTCGACCCTAATAAATACATGCATATCGAAAAATGCTATCAAGACTAAGTTCATTCATCTTAAAAGAAAGTCTAATCACCATAAATAAAATATCTCCATTTAGCATAGTTGTCTGCTAGCAAGGATTCCACTAACAACACTGCCATTGAAGAAGTCAGATGGTCAACCACCACGCTACCACAAGGGGTGACAAGCTAGACTGCGGTGGCCATGGTAACTGTACGAATAGACAGGAAACAATTTACCACGGTACCGTGGTGATGTAGAAAGAGACTACAGTGGTCACGGTAACCACCAAGACCCGGTCAACACGGCGAAGAATGAAGGCACTGCATTACCGTGGATGGTTGGCAAGCAAACCATGGTAGAGTGGTAGCTATTGGAACGGTCGAAGCAGGGAGCGATGACTGTTATTGCGGTACCGCACGCGATAAAGTGGGTAACTGTGGTAGAGTAGTAACGGCTGCCTGGCGGTTAACCACATTACCGTAGGCATCAAACAATTAGACCACTGTAGCATGGTAGACAGCGCCAAACCATTAGCAGTCAAATTTGAAGGCGCGGGGGTGCAGTTAGAGCAAAAAGTGGAGGCAGGAGTGGAGTGAAACTCCAACACTCCCCGTTGAACGAAACTTTCGCCATTTGTGATGCCAAGTCTGGTCCATTGAAGAAAAATGAATCTGTCCCCAGTGCTTTTGTAAATATATCTGCTTGTTGCTCCTCTGATCTACAAAACTCCAGAGTAATATTGCCATTGATTATCAGCTCCCGAATGTAATGATAATGTGTATCAATATGCTTGCTCCGTTTGTGGAATACAAGGTTCTTCGACAAAGCTATGGTTGTATTCTCAAGGGAAACATTCTATTGTTTGTCATCTTAATCTTAGCAATTAATTGACTGCTTGGGTATTTGTCTAAAATAGTGCACAATCCATTCTTGAAAGACACTCTATAACCTTTTTGAACTAACTGTCCTACACTCATCAAGTTTTGTTTAAGACCAGGCACAAAATAAACATCAAAAATATATTTTTTCTCCTCCTACTTGGTTAGAATATTAACATCTCCTTTTCCCTTAACTGACACTTTGTTGTCATTACCCGGTGTGACATCTGAATTGATATTCTCATCTAAACTTGTAAACAAATCTAAATTCCCTATCATGTGGTTACTACAACCTGAATCTAAAAACCAAACTTCTTTCTCACTAGCTTGTGCTACATTATAGGCTAAAAACATTGTGCTCTTATCAAGTCTATTATCTTGACTCTCTCTAGTAAAGTTTGCATTTTATCTACTCATATTATACTACTTCTTTCTACACTCATTCATATAATGACCAAATTTTTTACAGTAATGACATTGGACCTGAGATTTATTATACCTTTGTCTTTGAGGTAAATTTTGAGATGTGTCTTGGCTATTGCCTCTTCCACTTGAACTTGACTGGTTATATCTTCCACCTCTATTGAAACCTCTGCCTCTTACTCTGAAATTCATTCTACCTCTGCCTCTTCCTTGGTTAATTGAAGCTTGTGACTTGAATGCATGCTCCAATGACATATTTGTTGTTTTGCTGAGTCTGTACTCATGAGAAATAAGTGAAACATAAAGCTCATCAACTAAATATTGTGTGAGATCCTTTGTCTCCTCTATTGTGACTATAATTGATTCAAACCTTTTGGGAAAGCTTCCTAAAATCTTTTCTACAACTTTGACATCTTCTAGTGTCTGTCCATGTGTTCTCATCTAGTTCACCAATCCCATTATTTGAGTAAAATATGAATCTACAGACTCATTTTCTTTCATAAACAAAGTCTCAAACTCTCTTCTCAGTATTTGCAACTTTGCAGTTTTGACTTTGTCCATTCCTTGATATGCTATTTGTAATATGTCCCATGCCTACTTAGACTTGGTGGTGGCTGAAATTATAGGAAAAATACTTTCATGTACGCCTTGTAGAATGAAGAAGTGAGCCTTTGAGTCCTTCTTGTTATCCTTCAACAAATCCTTCTCTGCTTGTGTTAGAGCATTATATGTTGCTGCATCTACAGGCTCTGGAAACCCATTATCTACATACTCCCATAAATCTTGTGAACAAAATAGTGCTCTCATTGTTATAGACCAGTAGTCATAATTCTTCCCATTCAACTGTGGAATTTGAGGATTACTCAAGCTTGTGCTTGCTACCATGATTTACAGACTCTCTACTAAATTACCTTAGGCTCTGATACCACGTGAAGGAGTAGAGGCAGAGACAAGAAAAAATTTCATACACCCAAAAAATATTATTTTTATTCATGTAATATTATCAAAATAGCTTTCTTACAATTTTTCTTATGTCGAGCAATATATATAATATCTACCACCTTCTCAAAAATTACAAACACGTCATATTTTCCACTAAACTCTAAAGTCTATCTAAGGCTAATAAATACATGCATATCAAAAAATGCTATCAAGAATAAGTTCATTCTTCTTAAAAGCAAGTCTAATCACCAGAAATAAAATATCTCCATTTAGCATAGCTATCCGCCAGCAAAGATTCCACTAACAATACTGTTGCTGAAGAAGTCAAATGGTCAACCAGTGCACACCGTGAGGGGTGACAAGCCAGAACGTGGTGGTCATGGTAACTATGCGAACAGACAGGAAACGGTTTACCGTGGTACCGTGGTGGTTTAGAAAGAGATCGCGATGGTCGCAGTAATCGCCAGGACTCAGTCAACACGGTGAAGAACGAAGGCACCGCGTTACTGCGGATGGTTGGCGAGCAGACCACAGTAGAGCGGTAACTATTGGAATGGTCAAAGTAGGGAGCGATGAATGTTACCGCGGTACCGCACGTGGTCAAGTGAGTAACCACGGTAGAGTGGTAACGGTTGCTTGGCAGTTAACCGCATTAATGCAGGCATCAAATAGTTAGACTGTGGTAGTGCGGTAAATAGCACCAAACCGTTAGCAATCAAATTTGAAGGTGCGGGGGCACGGTTAGGACAAAAAGTGGAGGTGGGAGTGGAGTGAAACTCCAACAAGATGTAGATATGTAACCACCTCAAATGCTAATGGTATGTGATATCCTTTTTACGAGTAATTTTAGATACATATATTTAGTTCTACTAGAGAATGCATTCAAATAATGAAAATATTCAAGATGACATATTTTAGGTTCCATTACATTATCTAGTCACTTGATGATATCCATTGATGTATACATTATGTGTACATTTATGAATGCTAAATATAATAAGATTTGTGATTATCATAGGGTTCACGTGAATTCTAAAGGGAGAAAATTTAATGGTAAATCTTGGATATTCATGTCTTTTTTATTCGTGGATTTTGAAAATAACTCCTTAATAGCGATATCTTACAAAACTGGTGTAATTTTGTTCAAAGATTTGTCTATTTGTCTATGCTTCCTAGCTACCCTTTATAGATATTCCTATATACTTATTCCTTATCCCACCTATATATTTTAACATCTTCATAGATGTATCCTATTCAATTATTTATTAAATGTATAGAATCACACATTTATATACACATGCTACCCACATCAATTCAGCCAATTTTCATGTCTCGAGAAAAATTTTAGTTGTAGACTTTGCCATTTTTAATTTCAAATTTCAAATTTGAATTTTGCTTGCTTCCATTTATACCTTTCTCAATAACGATTGAATAAACACAAATTTATATGATATGTTACATGTCTTGGCATTTAAGGGTATTCAATGCATTCATTTTAGAAATTTAAAACTCATTGCTACTCTGTCAGCTTAAGGATCAAAAGAATTTGGATCTCATACACTAAAATGAAACCACATCTACATAATCATCTAAGAAGTATTTACAAGAATAAAAAATATTACTTTTTATCTTATGTACACACATTTAAATGAATTCACCAAAAAGAACAATATTCATTTGAGACACAATGACAACCCTTTAAAGATATGTATAAATATTAAAAGAATTAAAATATTTAAAGGCATAAAAAAAAAGAGTCGCTTGAAACAAAGTGAAGAATAGAAATCTACAATTTGCATAGCACAACTTTTTTAGAAAGAGATCCACGATATAAGATTTGTCTTTATCAACTAACTCATCTATAAGCAAAGATAAAATAATAGTGTGATTCTAAGCAGAATGAGTAGACTCTCATCAAATATTTTTAGTGTTACCCAGGGATGCATCCCCTAGTCTAAAACCCTTTGTCCCCATCCTAAAAACGTCTCGGGGACAAGGGATAGCGAGGGGACGATGACAATGTACAATTTTTTTTATTATTATTATTTTGATTTTCATATCGTAATTAAAAAGAAAGCTATATTGACAATGAATTCTTAACACAAATGTTGTTTGCTAAGTTTCTATAATGTATATATCCAAGCTTTGTGATGAGGGTGCAACCCGAGACACAGAAAATCACACAGAAAAAGTAACAAATCTTATTATTTTCAAAGTATGAAATTCCTACATGCAGAGGATCTCAAATCCTCCAGTTTTGCAATACATGCAAATTACAGAAAGAAACTACAGAAATTCCCCTATTCGCAGCATGTGATCTTCTTTCCCCAAAAACTGCCTAAAAGAAACAGTAACTCGCCCATAAATAGCCCGTTTCTTTGTTTGGAGCCAAAAACGGGATTCAAATTATGCACCAACTTTCGGAAGCCCTAACTCAAGATCTAACCGTCAGATCTTCAATGATAATACCTTTTCGGAAAGCTCTCGCGAAGATCTCTTGCCAAAAAGTGGGGCCTAAAGGCTAACCACTTTCGTATTCCGCCAATTTTTCAGGCCCATCCGGAGCCTCTAAGTACCTCAAAATTAGCTCCGAAGATTTCATAAGGCAAAAAGCAGAAATTGAAACTTGAATAACTTTTGAACCGGAAATGCTCTTGATCTGATTCTTTCACCAAAGTGTTTATTATTATGTCCTGAAGCTTCCCTTAAATTTTTGTCTCCTCACGCCTTCAAATTCATACCTGCTAAAAATAGCAGTTGAGCAGAAAAAGCAAAAAAGCAGTTCTGAAAGTTGGGAATTCTTCTTCGACGAAAAGGGTATCCAGAAATGCAAAAACATCTACAAAAAAAATCTAAATGAAAGTAAATATATTTTTGGGTGATGTAGGATTGCCCTTACACCACTGGATGCTCCTGCATCACTTTGTCCATGTTTTCATATGAATATTTAAAGTTTGCCTATATGGTTTAAATTTTTCTATATTTTATATAGCCATGTCCCCGTCGTCCCCAAATTTGACACCAAAAATCAAAAATTTTGAGACTTGCTCCTCCGTCTCTACCAACCCCAACCCAAAAACTTAAAGTAAAACTGAAGATTTTAGATCCTGAAATGTTCAGATTGTTTCGTTATTCTAGATTGGATTATATTGTCCACCCACAAAAACAAGCACTCGCTAATATTGCACATTTTTTCCTAAAATAGTAGTTGAAAGTAAACTTATTATCACTCTCGAACAACACCATCAATTAAGGAATATCCTAGAACTTCCAGTATTACAATATTTTATATAAAAAAAATACAATTATATCTCAAATATAGAAATACAATTACATATGAAGAATAGAAATGCAATACATCTTATAGGCGACTTAGACGCACAAATCATTTATCCTTGAAAAGGAATAATGTCTTAAATTCTATTCAATTCAGCATCTACGAAAATAACAAAAAGGTGTTTATTCAGTTCAGCCTCAAAGTAGGATGAGGGTCTTATGGGTGCAGCCACAAAACAGCTGACACTAAAGAAATAAATCAAATTGCATAAGAACAGTCTAAGAGAGACAAGATGACATCTTCTCTCACCAAAATGGTCCACCACTTTAGAGCAACAATGACGGATTAATAACCTACAGGTGCAGGTGCAGAGGCAGAGCCTTGTGCAGAAATCAACTCCTTGATCTGTTTGTCATTGGCATTGAATGCCTTAGCCAACAAATCTTCGGGAATGGGAGGATTGGCTCCGAATAGGGCAGATGCAACCACTTGAACACCAGGCAGCTGGCTGTTAAGAGCAGTAATTGTAGTGGCATATGATGCACCGACGTTTTGCTGAAAATGCACTAAGCCCCTTGGAATCACAAAAACATCCCCCTTCTCCAACTTTTGTGAGAACAAGACATTACTTGTGGTGATAAAACCAGCCAAAATAGTGCCCTCCATTACAAATATGATCTCAGTAGCACGAGGATGAATATGAGGAGGGTTCAAACCACCAGGGGCAAATTGCCCATGGTTGATTGATATGCCCAGTGTGTTTACTCCTGGGAAATTTTGGACATTAGCTGCGGTGATATTGAACCCAAAACTGTTGTTGGTTGAGAGTGGATTACCTAGTCCCTTAAACAAGAAATCCGATGCCTTCACTACCTTTGGGTCCTTGCAGACAAAACCCTTTCACGTTCACATTACCTTCACTCATATCAGCGACACAGAAATCCTGCAAAGGATCTGGGTCCGAAGCATTAATTGACAAGATTATGGAAAGCCACAAAATGCAGCTCAGGGAAACTTTAATCATTGTCTTGGAAGTTTTCATTTCCAATTGGCTATGAGGGTTGTACGATATAAGAAAAGGAAAACAGAGTTCAATATGATTTGATAATACCAAAAACATGTATTTATAGGGAAATTATGGGAATAAGCGGTGGAGTAATGCTATCGTTTATCCGAAGATTACCTGTTTCCTAAGACTTGTTAAACCCAAAGTTTGGAATACTCAGTCAAACTAAAGCGATTAGATTTTTGTTTGCACTAATTTGTCAATTGTCCATGGGATAAACTCATTTGCATGGCTTTTTTTGTTTTGTTTTGGTTAAGGCTTTACAAATATACAAGCTGATTTGCGTCACAGCTACCTAATCGGTTGGAATTAAATAATTATATGGAAAAACTATACGAGCTTGACTTTCTTCCAAAATGTAGAGAACTGTGTTCACATTCTCGAAAGGACTCGGTCCAGCATGGAGAACAGCTTCGACTTTCTTTATCTTTTAATATAAAATTATAGAACTTGGTACCGTCCCAACTGTGTAAAATGATGGAATATTTGAAATATTCAATGACCTATTGTTTAAGTGAGATGCTTTATTCTTTCCTTGCTTTCCCTAACAAGGCGAAAAATAATTGGCACTGAGCTTTGTTCGACTAATTTCTTTGGATATGCGAACCGCAAACGTTTTTGTTGGGTAATTTGTCACGTTTTCTCCGCCGCTTATAGTCGTCTACATCAAAGTCTGCTCTTTTATCAGTTATCATTTACTACTTGATGAGTGCTACACAAACATAAATTTCTTTATCATAGGTGAAATGTTCAAGGACAAAACCATCAAACATTTATAAATAGTAATACACAAGTTTACCTACATAGTTATTAACATTTATTTCACTTGTTTGCTTAGACCTCTGGATTTGAAGTGGTTGATTCAGTTCTAATTTCCAATTAATAGTTTAATAACATGTCATTTTTTATATTATCAAATATAATTAATATAATTATTTTGCATATATGACAAATTAATATAGTACTATAAATTAAATATAGTTTAGTGGTCCCAAAATTCCCATCAACTTTAGGGGTACATACACATCAGTAAATTTCATATAACATAGTGAGCATTTATCCACCTCAAAATAGTGTTTTAAATTTTAAAGAGCCAAAATAAGTGTATTTCTTACATTATTGTTTAAATCCTTAAGCAATTTTTTGTTTCATATTACATAGTTTGATTCTCTTCCCATGAATAAATTTTATTGCATGTAAAGGGGCAACTATATTTTAGAATAAACAAAAAATTTCCTTGTTAAGCTACCAACACAAAGATCCTTATTTTGATGATTCTTATAGTTCATTAGACCAATTCATTTGGCCTCTACTTTTGATGTCTCTATATAAACCAACCCATTCCAAACAACATTAACAAGACTAACCATTGAATTATCTTAGAGAATTCAAATTTATAACCATTCAAATGAAGTTTTTTCTTTGTTGAAATCAATAATACATTCTTTGTGTTTGCAAAATTTCCTAATGTATTTTTGACTAAAATCAAGAATTCCATTTAAATATTAGGTATCACATAAAATAAAAAATCACTTGATTAATACACTTTATTCATAAACCTCATTAAAATTGTCAAAATTAAGTTCAATTAAAGTGTTTTAATTTGATGCTAAACCTTTATTCTATAGATCTCTATAAAAACTAGTTAGAATTTTTTTGAAAAAAAATCCTTCAAACCTCCTCAAAGATTAATTATTTACAAAATTTGTGTAATGATTTCTAATGTTCTGTAGATGTTTGCCACATAGTCTTATAATTTAATCCTAGATATCATAGATTTTTTTTAGATTTAATAAACAAACTCTAATTTATTGAATAAAACATAATTAATCACAATATATCAAAGCTAGCTCTCCTTTAATCTTAAATTTTTAACATAATTTTCCATTTACTAGATTCGCTACAGTTTCTATCTAATGTAGTTCTATAAAATTGAAATTCCATATATATAACACACCCTTTTATAATTTCACCATGTAATCATTTGTAAATAGATTCTATCTAGACAAATCTTTCTCTCTTTTCTTCAAAAATAATGGAATATTGTAAGAGGATTGAGCCATGTATCATGTATGAGATTGACTATCATATTTATGATGTATTGGATTAACAATAGCATTAATAAGTTGTCATGTCACAATCTAAAATAGATATTAGTTTATTACATGTCTTAAACATTAGATTTATTTATAAATAGGGTTCAATTTGGTTTATTGACATTGGATAATTTTTTTTGTCACATGGACATATTTTTTTATAATTATTTCTTAAAGCTTCCATAAATATTTCAAGAAGTATAACCAAAATAATTTATGTATGTATTTAAATAAATAATATTAATATTGGAATAAATGTTAAAAAGATAAAACAATTTGTGGTTTAGTCTAAACTAGACTAGCCAATCATAAAAATTTAGAAGTTTTAGTAAAATTAGAATCTATTCCACTCAATGTAGCATGTATATTACTATAAATGTAATTAAATCCACACTGACACAAAAAATTTAATCATTATAACAATTGGGACAAAAAAATCTGCTTCTATGCTCTTATAAAAAATTATCCAAGCCACAAGGTTAGTGCATAGTAATTGGTTTTATGTTTACAGATAATCTGAAAAAAGTATGATATTAATAAATATAAGTAGAAATAAAAAATACCTAATATATTGAACATCATTGATTTTTTATCATATAAATGTGGATCTAAGAAAATTTATTATCTTTTAGCTTGTTATTAATATTTTCTAAACCATTTTTCTAAGAGAACTCAAGATAAATGTGAACCATTTATATAAACATGTAAAATTCTCAAATATGTCAAACATGAATATCCACATTGTCAAATATAAGCATAAATATACATCTCAAATAAATAAACATGTCCATATATAGATTCATAAATTTATTTACATGTCATAAACATATAAACATAAATGTCCATACACATGTCATCTCCTAATTCAGTGACCCTTCAAGTGAGAATCATCCTCTAATAGAAGTATATAGCCCTACAAAAATGTAATTAAATTAGAATATTCAGACATACATGTTTCCTATACATACATACCTGAAAATTATATATTTATATAAATGAATTTCAATTTCAATCAATAACTCCTTTATTTTCATTATGTAAAGGATGCATGTGTACACACTTCACCCTCAAACTAGTGGTATCATTTAGTTTCTTGAACTATAAGTGCATGTATATAAGAATATAAATTTCAAACATAATTTATTTCTTTAGGAATACAAGCATATGTTTTAAACTTAATAATATACATTTAACTTTAACACTTTAAAATTATATACTTGTGTAATTGTACCAAGAGGCTAAGTATCACCATATTTAGCTATGTTGATTAAATCTATTAACTCAGTTAAATTTCTTTCCTTCCATTCATACAGTGATGATGTGTGGAATGAATTGTGAAGGTTTCATGATATCAATATTAAATAAAACATTGGAGCTAGAAACTCGTATCCCCTATAAACTACTCAAGGGTTAAAGTATGTTGACAATGTTTTGTCATACTTTCAACCAACCTATCAGAATAAAGTGAATTTAAGTATTTATAACTAAAAAAAACTTTTGGTCAAAAATATGATCTAGTAAGATTTATTCTAGATAAGTTAGATATGTCCACAAATTTTCCAACTAAAATTATTTGCTAAATACATATGTAGCACAAATTTAAGGCCAATTTACAAAAAAAAAGAAGATAATTTTAAAAACTTGATGTTTCAATATCTCCTACTCATTGTGGCAACATAAATAGTATGCCCCACCTTTGATAAATATAGCACAATGTTAGGGTTCCTATTTCACACTTGCTACACTCAAGGACACCTTAGAGATCTCAATGTGAATGTAGAGAGAGAAAAACATGTTATAATAAAGTATCCTAGGGTTGTATTAGAATCTAATGAGGGGCTCACCACCAAGCTAGGGATCGAAAAGACTAATGAAATGTAAGATCTAATGATTAAACCTTGTGATGCATGAAACTTGAATGAATGACCTAGAAATGCATATAAATAAGATCAAAAGGCTATAAAATCATAAGTGTGAACCTGGTAACTTATTGAGACTTGAATGAGGATTGGAAATGCTAGAAATTCTTATGCTTAGGTTCATTGGGACTCATACACTAGCTTGGAAAATTTCTTCCCAAACTAGTTTTTATGCACCAAAACTAGAATTAGACAGTGTTGATTATGAATCTCCAAAAACCATGAAAATTGGTTGTACTGGGATTCATATGCCCAAGGTGGCATATTAGTCCAAATTTTATTTTTCAAAGGATTAAGATCTAATTATTCTCTTCAATCTCTTCTCTTTCTACCACACTTTGTTTCTGGGTTTGAAACCCTAAATTTAGACATGTAGATAACTTTTTGTGAAGATAGAAACCTTGCAAATGAGGGTAAAAAAACAAAAAAATTCTGCAAGCTTGTAACCTAATCTTCAAGGGATCTTCTAGCTCTCAGACACCTATATCTACAATCATACATCAAAGAGAAGAAAGATTTGATGTTTGTTAGAGGGTAGGTGTTTGCCTAGGTCAAACCCATTTTAGTAATTAAACTAAATGGTGAGATAATGAAATAAGGACATGAAACATGGAGCCTCCAAAAGACTCTTCTCCCTCATCATCTTCTCCATGTACAATGAATTGGTTCTTTTCCATCAAATTTTTAGCTTCAACATCCAACAATTTTTGTATTATCCACATCTCTTCACTCAAAAAGGTTCCATCCTTGTCGTGTTAAACTTCCTCATCAAATTTGGGGCCATTCATTTTAATAATTTCATATTACAAACTTTCTTCATCCACTTTGTGCATAACTCACCCTGTTCACATGTTATCATTGCAACTTGTTCCTAATTATCTTCTCCATTTGTGTGGTATACCCCCAAATATTCTTCTTACATTCAACCCCTACATAATTACTACAACACTCTTTTCCTCTACTCTTATTTCTCTATCCTCTTTCAAGATGAAATTATTCTTCTTGATTCTTAAAACATTATGAGAGATACCCACTTCCTCACACTCACTCCAATATCCATCTCCTTCCTGGAGATAACACTCTATTCACTTCATGTGTCATTCAACATCACACTTCTCATTCGCTATCGCACCATCTTAACATTACCCTTCTTCATGATTTATTTCATCTATTTCACCTTTTTACTTTCACCCACCCTCAAGGCCATCCAATATTTCCTATATTTTTTATACGTAGTCATAATAAATATGAAAATTCTCTTTCTTTCTACTCCAAAATTTATACTTACCAGCATCTTCATGACTTATCTTTTCCTCTTCCTAGAAGACATATTCTCTCTCTCAATCTACATACATAAAAAATTTAGATCCAAAACCCGCGATAGTTACAGGTACTTCTTGCAACAAACTCACTATGTCTACCCAACCAAGACTCTAAAAGATGCTCCTCTCAATATTTCCTCTACCCACTTTCCCTCAGTGGAGGAACTTCACACACCTTCTACCCACTTTATCTCATTGGAGGAAAAACAAAACACTTACACAAATCAAATCCATGGTAAAAAAATTCAATCATACACACACTCACCTACTATGCTCTATGCTTCTCCTTTCTTCAACTTTTTGAATATTTCACATTGAGCTTCACTAATATATCTTCATCTTAACTCTTTTCCAAAGTGTTTTACCTATGTTTACCTCTTCAAAAAATATTTTATCTATCTCTGATACCAATTGATTCAACTCAAGGAAATGGTACCTTGCTAGGAAACCCACCCTTGTAGCCAAACTCTTTAAACCTAAACACACACACATTCATTATTATACTAGGAAATTTAATTCTTACTCCAATTGTAAATTCAATTAAAAATTTCAAATTGGCATACATTAGTCTTATTTCAAATTAATTTTATTGAGTGTGACCACCTTATAAGAATACACATATACATTCAAATTGCAATTTTTCTTCCTATAACATCTATATTTTTTCATCTCTGCAACTACCTCTATTATTCTATCCCCACCTCTATAAATATATCCCTTATTTACAATTGATTCTTCCTTCAAACCTTTGTATAATCCCCTCTTGTTTTATCAAGTCTGAATTTTTTGATCTTTTGTCTGAATTTCCTCAGTGTATAGATGGGGGCATCCAACTTCACCTTTCCCCTACTTCAAAACTTTTGCTGCAAATTTTTCCCCAAAAAAATATGCTCTTCACATTCCCCTTTTTCCTTTTTAATATTTTCCCCTTTATCTCTCCATCTTCCTCTCCCCACTTTTGTGTCCAATAAGTTAACCCAAAAAATATAAAGAATAATGAAATTTATTTTGATTTTTAATTTCTTTTTTCTCTAGCACAAACATCCCTTACCATTCTTCAACAAATCTCAACATAATAATTAAATTATGGGAAACAAATTTTCACTTTAGTTAGCCCTTTATAATTTGGTAAATTAGTTCACCAATTAATAAAATTGATCCCACAAGAAATACATATTAGGATTTTATATTTTAATGTAAATAATGACTTCTAAACAATTTCCTACAATTCATCAAAATCATAACTCTAAAAAGAAGTGAAACAAAAAAGAAAACTACCATTTTTTTGGTTGATGTCAATTACCTATGAACCAATATGCTAATACATCACTCTTTCCAATATTCATATATTCATCATATTCATTAATGTATTTAATATAGACTAAGTTATACATACTTCTTCTGACACAAGGTAAATGTTTATATAACCTAATTGAAGGTTTATGATTAAAATTTAATTTCCTATAGTTCTCTTAAAATATTCTTGTATGTGAGGTTCAATAATTTAATCACATGCCCAAGTGATAAAAAAAGTAATCTACTATAGTTCATCCATTCACCACCAATTAAGTGATTAGGAAATATTTTATATTTTAAATATTGTATTATTTTTCTACCTAACTGGTATAGTATTAGATATTATACTAACTTAATAATGTAATTCTTCTCAAATATTATGTAAGCTAAAACTTGAATTTATATTCAAAGGGCTATTGGTATAGGACTTCCTCACCCCTATAACCCACTAATCTAGTCATACTATATCTTTAGATAGGAAATTCTTGATAAATATCTTGACGGCTATCAATGTGAGGTTTTACGTTGTATGTGTGATATGCATTACTAAGGGGACTCATTTTGTATTATATAAATTAATCTACATCCTTTATGCAATTTTTTTTTTCACCTCATTAAGATGAGGTCAAGAAATCCTATTCATGGTTGTGATTAGAATATGGTTAGTGAAGGCCTTGTTAATACTATTTAAAACTCTACAATTTTTGTTTAAGAGGCCTTGAGGATCACCCTTCTAGATTTTATAGAGCCTCAAAAGGAAGATAAGATTATATTTCTCAATATTTTCTCTTTTCCATTATTGTATTATTTCTCTTGCATTAGTTATGAGTGTCTTCTCTATAGAGTTTAAACTTTAAATTTTAGATAAAAACTATTAAGATGATAAAAACAAAGATATGTTATGTAATGGAAATAAAGAGTAAGTGAGAAAGTAAAACATGTTAATCAAAAGGAAAGAAAAAAAACTACCCAAGTGAGGAAAAGGTATGAAATGGGTTTATAAAACACAAGAGAAAATAAATAATAAAAATATTGAAATGGAAAAGAAATAAGTTGAATGAAATGGAAAATTAAAAGCCAACAATATAAATATATAGGTATATAGGATATGGATGTACAAAAATAGTTGAGCATTTTTTTGTGGATCATCATAATTATATCAAGCATCATTCTCATTAAACAAAATTTACTATTATATTTATTTTCATCCAATCATTCCTCTTTTACTACTTGACTTTCCTTTTTAGTTACATGTGTTTTCTACCGATAGTTCTTTGTACTTGGCACAAGCACATTGGTAATTGGAATTACCCTAGGAATTCCATTATTAAACCAAATCTCTCATTCCTTCACTTTTGGTTATGTGGTAAAAACCATTTGGTTCACCACAACATTATTATTTCCTATCATATTATTATATTTGACATAAATCTTTTTTTTTTGTACATATTTGGCCTCTAAATTTATTTCTTTCTTTTATACATCATTGGCCTTGACTTTAATTCTATAAAGCTCAAATTTTTTGTTGTTCTAACTTATTTACTCTTTGTGTAAATAAATTTTGATATAGCTCATGATGATGAATCTCAATTTATTATAGAGGTTAATTTGGAGTTTTTATATAATTTTTTGAAGCTAAATAGCTCAAATATCTATTATTCTCATATAAATCTATTAGGACTTGATAATTTTCTACGTGAATAAATTTTAGTCATTAGTCTACAAGGATAGGTACCAAATTCAAATATTATAGCATAATATATCAATTAATATAGAAAATATCCAAGGATGGAATAATATGATATAAAATTTATATTTTTATAGGTACAACTTAAAGTAGTAAGATGATGAAACATAAAACATCAATAAATACCTACTTTTCATGTTGAGGAAGACTCCCAAATGAGAATAATATTTCTTAATTGTGTGATTTAATATGGAACTCTTATTTGTATATGTTTTCTTAGATGTTTGAAAATAAAAAATATCTACATTAATTTGTTCATGTATTTCTCAAAAGATACTGAGCGATTCATAGTGACCTTTTTTGTATTTTTGTATCAATGAATTTCACCAGTCTATAGTGGAAAGAGGAGAAGAAGAGGCATCAATGAAATTATACTAAATGTGAAAATAAAATTTATCATATATATATATATATATATGTATAATGTTCCTCAATATTATTTATGTGATATGGGAAATGATAATTCTAAATATTTAATCATATAATAGATTCCACAATGAAAGTATTTCTATTATGACTCACACCTCGGACATGAATTATTTCATTTTCAATATTTGAGCTTGTGATTATTACTTGAGAATCATGAAAATTTGTCTTGTATCAATTAAATTTATTAAAGTTAGATAATGTTTGATAATTATAGGCTATATGAAGGGGTATATTTGGTTGAATAGATGTATCAAATAAATATTGTTAGAAATAGAATTATATAATATTTTAAAACATCATCCAAGCATTCTTGTAGGTTTGTTAACTTAGTAGAACCATTTTATTTAAATTAAGGAAAAAGAGAAGTATTAGTAACTTTGTTAATATTTTTTCTTTCTTGATTACCCTTTTAAAATTTTTGTAACTTTTGAAGTTACATATAAGGGTAAGAATATTGAGTTGATATCATATTTAACTACATTAGATATTGGCATAGAATTCTTTTGAATGCATAATCATATCTCTAAAAGAGGGAAAGCTACTAAAATATACAATAATCTTAACAACTAAGAGTTGTCCCTTGAGAAATATAATTAGAAGTACAATGCAACTAACTTTATATTTTAACTTACCATGAAAATATTGTAATAATGATATTATTAGTTATATGATCATTACATTAATGGGTGTTTATATTCATGATCTTCACTGTCATATTAAATCTAATGAAATAAAATTAATTTAAGAAGGTTCTATATGTTAGAGTCACCAATTGACTCAAGCCTCAATGGTCACCTCCAAAACCAAAAGATGCTTTCCACAAGACAACAAAAAGAGAAAAAAAATTACTTTATTATGGGCATAATAGATTTGATTAAACTAAAATATGATTACACAGATTGAAATGTACATATGAATCCTTTATTTTATAGGAAAGGTTGAGTGATAGGATAACACAATATTATGACAAGTATCTTAATATGATGCAATGAGGTAGGGTGATCCCACAATACTGGTTTACAATTTTTGGGCAAACTGGACACTAAACTGATTTTTTAAAACTAAATCTTCACTTTTGGTCTCTTATAAAGGCTAGACCATGAGGAATTTGAAGATGATACAAACTAGTGATCTATGAAATTTTGTCTATAGATCATAAATATATATTTTTTAAAATTTTTGGAATTAGATTGCACTCATTTTTCCATCTCCTTGGAAAACTACTTTTTTTAAAAAGAAAACAACATTTTTAAGAAGTGATGCTCACCGTATACAACATAAATTATTTTGTATGAAGAATAAAATTCTAATTTTTTCGAATTTATATTTTTAACTATGATTTCTAGCACTTTCATTTGGTTTCATTGTGTTTTATTAAATATTCTTTCTTAATCAAGATTTGAAGTCAAACCAATTACAATTCAGACATGCAGATTGTATACAACATCAATTTTTTTGTATGTATCGAAATTCAATTTTATTTTTTTTAATAAATCAAGGACATCATACCCAACCCAAAAATATTTTTTAATTTATTTTTTTATAATCTGCTATTTTTCCACATGTGTAGAACAAAAAACTTGATTTTCGATGAAAAATGTATATTTAATAAAACTAAAAAAATAAATACATAGTAAAACAAAAAAATATTAAAATTATATTCATTGGATAGCTCATTTCAAGGACTACCATGATCATTTTGAAATAAATATTAAATGAATTCATTTTATCCCCCAAAAGGTAAATCAAAACTGATTTTTTATCAGCATTTTGATAGGTGTAAAGGATACTCCATTGTAGGTATGGTTTAGAACTAGCGGGGTTCTATCTAAGGGGGTTTTATCTAAGGTGGTTTGATCAAACCCTCTTCAATTTGAATCCTTAAAATGAAACTTCTTAATGCTTAAATCATTATATTTTCTAAAAATATGTGATTTCAGCAAAAATAAAAATCTCCCAAAAATTGTAAACTATCTTTGCGGGATCACTCGGTAAATAAAGTAAATCACATGATAATATAAGAGAAAATAAAATGAAACCTAAGGCTTCTAGGAATATTCCTAGATCCCTAAGTAAACTTAATGTGTGAGTAAGACTTACTAGGTGAACCAATTAGGTAAAACACCTAATTAACACCAATATTATCTAGATACACAAAGAAATATGTGATTGAAGAATAAAACCATTAGATAGAATAGTCCTTCAATATTTATAAAAATAATTTGGCTAAGGTATTATCATCATATATAAAATATATGCATATAGGCATGAAATATTGTATGTGTCTTGGGTAAGCTTTTCTATAATATATGTCAGTCTAGAGGCCATGAAAACAACATGAGATGGATATGTAACCACCTCAAATTTTGATGGTCTATAATATCTGCAATATAATTACTTTTATTTGAGAGTGCATACAATCAATGAAGATCTATATTGTTACACCTTGTAGGTTTTAGTAGCTTATATGGACCCTTGATTATATCCAAGGATGTATAAATGTCTAAATATTCAGTTAAGGTGTGTATTTATGGATGGTACATATAGTAAGATTCATGGTAATATTAAGATTCCCAATTGTAATTCAAAGTGGATAAAATTTTAATGATAAAACTTGGATATTGATGCTATTTATTTCTCTTTTTTTCTAATTAAAAATAGTGTCTAGATATAGAGATATTAAAAAATCATGTAATTTTGTTCAAAATTGGATCAATTACTCTATACTACCTACATACCAATTATAGATATTCCTAGATTCTCATCCCTTATCCCATCTATATATTTGGACATCTTTATGAATATATCGTACTTAATTATTTGTTAAACCTATATAGTCACACATTTATACACACATTCTAGCCACATCAAGTCAACCTATCTTCATATTTGATATCGTATTTAATTATTTGTTAAACCTATATAGTCACACATTTATACACACATTCTAGCCACATCAAGTCAACCTATCTTCATATTTGTAGACAAGTTTGTAGTTATAAAATTGTCAGTTATAATTTGAAAAATCTAAATTTTAATTTGACTTACTCCAATTTATTCCTTTCTCGACAAGGATTTAAAAAACACAAATTTATATGGTTTCTTGTTATGTCATAGTATTTAAAGGTATTCATTGTATTCAGTTTAGAAATTTGAAAATCATTACTCCTCTCTCATCTGAAGGATCAAATTTTTTTAGATCTAGTGTACTAAAAGAGAAAAATACATGCACAATCATCCTAAGAGTATTTATACGATTGGAGAATGTTTCTTTCAATCATATGTACACATATTCCAATAGATTAATCCAGGAGTACATATCCGCTTACAACACAATAACGACCATTTCAAAATATTTATAAATACTATAAGCCTTAACATAATATAAAAGATAGAATATAGAAAGATGCTTTCAACAAAGTAAATAATAGAAGTATGCAATTTTTATAGTACAAGTTTGCAAGAAAAGATACATGATTTTTCTTTATCCACCAATTTATCCATAGACAAAGATAAAATAATAGTCTCATTCTAAGGGGAATGAGGGGACTATCATCATAAATTTTTTATCCCAAAATGTTCAGATTGTTTTATTGTCTTAAATGACAAGCACTCATTATTGTTGTCCTTCATTTTCTAAAATAGCTGTTATAATTCAACATATTATCAATCTCAAATGACATCACTAATTAATCTTTGTTAATAGTATTGATATATAAATTTTATTGGATCATGCTAGATTATCCAAAAAAAATTATTTCCTTTATGATAGGGAATATCCTAAAACTTTTAATATCACAACATTTTATATAAAAGTAGAAATACAATTATATCTCAAATATAGAAATGCAATTACATATGAAGAATATAAATGCAATACATCTTATAGGGGACATAGACGCACAAATAATTAGTCTTTGAAAAGAAATAATATCTTAAAATCTATTCAATTCAGCCCCGACGAAAATGACTAAAGATGTTTATTCAGTTCAACCTCCAAGTAGGATGAGGGTTTTATTGGGTGGAGCCACAAAACAGCCGACAATAAAGAAATACATCAAATTGCGTAAGAACAGTCTAAGAGAGACAAGATGCCATCTTCTCTCACCAGAATGGTCTACCAATTTAGAGCAACAATGACGGATTAATAACCTACAGGTGGAGATGCAGAGCCTTGTGCAGAAATCAACTCCTTGATTTGTTTGTCATTGACATTGAATGCCTTAGCCAACACACCTTGAGGAATGGGAGGATTGGCTCCGAATAGGGCAGATGCAACCACTTGAACACCAGGCAGCTGGCTGTTAAGAGCAGTAATTGTAGTGGCATATGATGCACCGACGTTTTGCTGAAAATGCACTAAGCCCCTCGGAATCACAAAGACATCCCCCTTCTCCAACTTTTGTGAGAACAAGACATTACTTGCGGTGATAAAACCAACCAAAATAGTCCCCTCCATTACAAATATGATCTCAGTAGCACGAGGATGAATATGAGGAGGGTTCAAACCACCAGGGGCAAATTGCCCATGGTTGATTGATATGCCCAGTGTGTTTACTCCTGGGAAATTTGCGACATTGGCTGCGGTGATATTGAACCCAAAACTGTTGTTGGTTGAGAGTGGATTGCCTAGTCCCTTAAACATGAAATCTGATGCCTTCACTACCTTTGGGTCCTTGCAGACAAAACCGTTCACCTTCACATTACCTTGACTCATATCAGCCACACAGAAATCCTGCAAAGGATCTGGGTCCGATGCATTAATTGACAAGATTATGGAAAGACACAAAATGCAGCTCAGGGAAGCTTTGATCATTGTTTTGGAAGTTTTCATTTCCAATTGGCTCTAAGTTTTTGTCCGATATAAGAAAAGGAAAACAGAGCTTAATATGATTTGATAATACCAAAAACATGTATTTATAGGGAAATTATGGGAATAAGCGGTGGAGGATAATCGTTTATCCGAAAATTACCTGTTTCCTAAGACTTGTTAAACCCAAAGTTTGGAATACTCTGTCAGATGAAAATGGTTAGATTTTCGTTCGGATGGAACAAACGAATTTGTCAATTGTGCCTGGAATAAATTCATTTGCATCACTTTTTTGTTTTGTTTTGGTTAAAGCTTTACGAATATACAAGCTGATTTGCATCACAGTTACGTAATAGGATAGAATGAAATAGTTATTTAAACTAGTGTGTATAAAAAACTGTACTTGACTTTCCTCCAAAATGTAGAGATCTGTGTACACATTCTCCAAAGGACTTGGTCAGGAATGGCGATTAGCTTCCATTGTCTTTATCTTTTAAGAGATAAAAAATTAGAGAAGTAGATACCGTCCAAGCCATGTATTATGATGGAATATTTTGAACATTTATTCTTTCCCTGTTTTTGTGTTATATTTGTCATGTTTCTTCTCCCGCTTGTAGTAGTCTACATCAAAGTCCGCTCTTTTATGAATTGCCATTTAATGCTTGATGACTGCTACCCATCTATTAACATGTAACTAGCCGTTAACAATTGAGTATCTTAACATGCAAACGAAAAGCTAAATCTTGGATTTATTTTGAAATATTCGAGATTATTATTCTGGAAATGAAGGTTTAAATGACAAAATTAACAGTAAACATATTATGAGGTTTTGGTGTTGGATATTTTAGATTGTTTATGTGATCAATAAAACATATTTAGTTAAGATAGTTTATAAATAGGTGAGTCATTACTTCTATTAGAGTTCATTAAGCAAGTTCATTAATGAATTACATTATATCAGTTCTTGTTGAGTGCAAAGTCTCGATGTCATAAGGGATGAGGTCAAGATGGTACCCCAAGTGACTTTGGTGAAATGGATATCCCTTAATCCTAGACTCTTAGTTGAAGAGGTTTCAATTTAACTAAGTTATAAAAACCCTGCATTAAAAGAGATAAATACATAAATTGTATATATTCTCAAGGATAATTTCCTTTAAAATAAGATAATAGACTTAGATTGCCTCTAGTTTACTAAAATTTAAGAACAGCTATAGCTATTATCACATAGCCCTCATCATCATTCACATCCTTTTGATTTGAATCGTGAATCGATTATTGCATGGAACTATTTATAAGCCTCAATAAAATCATCAAATTTTCTACTTAGAATAGACATTGACAGAGTTCAACCTATTTGCAAGAGACATCATTATTTTGTTGCATTATGTAGTTTCTTTATTATATCCCATTATTTTTTATTAAAATAAGTGTTCTTGTTATATTCCCCAATTTCTTATGGTTTTCTAGATAAGAAATTAGTATATTTATTTTCCTCAATGTAAGTAAATAGAGTGCTACTACGATGGTTAGGGTTAAACAAAACCTATAAGTCTAAATTGTACATAAAACCATATGTACTAAAAGAATAAACATTTTGGCTTATATTTCTTTCAACATAAAACTATATAGTGCCATCTTTGATCACTAATTTTAAGAGTGGAATTGGTTTTCTTCCAGTTAAGTTTTTGGAAATATTGAATACACATGTATTAACACAATTTTCATAATGAGAATTGTTATTGAAAAGGGCTGTGTATTCTAGGTTCATTTTTGAATAATAGGTCTTCATGTAGCATAACTAAGGTTCTAGATCATTATTATTGTTTGCAACAATTATAGAACTATGGATCATTTTTTTATAATAGTACACTATAGCGACTTGGTCTTATTTGACCACATTAGAGGGAGAATGGCATGCCAAATCTCATTTAGAGTAAGTTTCTATGGACCTAATCTTTCTTTTTATAATAATTTGATAATTTTATGTTGGTCTAAAATTATGTATATCTCATGTTTCCTTTTATGTCAAAGAGGAATTACATCATTCATATAACCGCACAATAGTATTTACACAATTCCTTGTATCTATTTTATATTTTCATATTCCTAAAATAGATACTTGAGTTGTGTAATTAATCTTGTATTTTCCCTAATTTTATTTGTAAATTGGAGTAACTGTCAATGTAATAAGAGTGTGTCCTCACTGTTCTAGATTCAAATGCATCCCTCAATCTAGGTCTTAAGTTCATTCCCTAATATTAATTCTTAGCCATTCAGAGTCTCAGTAGGTGAATAGTGGCTCAATACGCACCGTCTAGTTGTCTTATATATAATAATCTTAAAATGTTAATCCATTGGTAAACACGACACATATCCTAGGAAAGGTTCTATAAAACCTAACCATGTCTTTGTCAAACTTTACATACCCCCTTACCACTTTCTCTAACAAAAGTATATCAAAATTCAAATATATGGATTTTCATGTTATAAAATTCCTTTTTACTATTATGTTATAAGAGAATAAATTTTATATAAAATGTTTGTAACGATCATTCTCTACAAATGGTCAATGTGACTAGTTATAGAAATCTTATAAGTGTTACATAAAACATAATTTAATATTTATAATGTTGATTCTTTCTTTTCCCTTTCTTGTGTACGGCGAATTATTGTAGATCATTCTTTAGTGTTGTTATTACTCATAAAACTTTGATAGAAATGTATATGTATAGATTGAATCTTTGATGAATAGTTTTGAAAGATTGAGCGTTTTTTATTGGAACTATGTATGTTAGTCATACTATGTATTTATAAATTTCTAGATAGCTTTGATTTGAGAAGAGTTTTTATTTGGTATAAGTCACTAAAATAATGAAATCTAACATAAAAAAAAATTCATTATTAAAGGTCTAGAATAAGATTTTTTTTAATTTGTGTCACTACTGCCTTGAAAATATAGAACCTTTAACATACTTCACTATCACTATGTATAGAGAATTATGTATTAATATATGAGGCTTATGAAAAAAAAAAATATTATATTGATTCTAAATGTTTAAGTGGTTGATATTGATAATAGTTGTATTATGAATTTGACACCTTCTGATGAATTATATATTGTTACATTCCTTTCAAAGAATTATTGAGTTAATTATGATTTTTATATAAATACATGCAATCTTGATAGGTAAACTATATAAAGGATTACATATATCACTATTATATTCAAGTATAGAACTATTGTTCTTTTTGGATATAATCTTCAATACATGCTTTAAGTTAAAATGATAAAGTGATAATTTGACTTAGGGATACCTTCTTTTTCCATAACTTCACCTTATTGGATCTATTATAGACAAAATATTATATATAAACTAAAATATAGTAGTTTGGAAATTAACTTCACTATCCTTGTAAACTCTGTGGAAAGATATCATTTCCCTAAAAGTAGTGAGCCAAACCAATAAGAAATTATTAAATTTTCAAATAAGTATGATATTGTGAACCCTGGTTTTGTACCTGCACAAATAAAACAAACAAATATGTTATTATATCAATATGCAAGATTAAAACAAGGATTCCCCATGAAATCCATTTGCAAAAGTTAGATAGAAAAGAAAATGAAGAACAATGAAATAAACCAAATTAAATCTATCTAAAGTAAGCAAACTCTTGATCCCATGGGGGAGTTGGTGCCGATTGGTGTGTCAAAATCAGCCCTTTCCCAACTCCTTTGTAATATTTGATGATTGATGAAAATTGATCCACTTTGTTGATGAATAACAAGATGAGTTCTTGAGAAAACCTGTAATAACCTAGCCAAGATCTTGCATTGAGGATGAAGTTAAATAGAGTAAGTTTACTCATGTTGTGGATGATAGAATGGGAGGAAGAGTCTCTTATTTATAGATTTCCAAAATGGAAGAGAGAGTGAAAATAAGCAACGTGGGATCATTCAACTTCAAATGGCCAAGTTTCATTTGTCAAAATGTGAATGGTTGAGGAATGAGCACATTTTGATCAATTTGCAAGTTTGAATTTTGAATTTGATGAAGTGATATGTTTAGGGGGGATGAAAGAAATGGAGTTAATTTCACTTGGCTCAATGCAAAGGAAATGTAAGAGGTCTTAAACACCTTATTGGATGGACTAAGTCCATTTGAATTTGAATTCAAATTTGAGGGAATATTCCCATTTTTATGCCATGTGAGGGAAAATAGATGAATTAATAAATCAAAAAAATTGAATTATTGTGCAAGTTGCATTCTCTAGAGAATGTGACATAGATTAAGATTAAATTAATCAAAGTTTAATTAATTTAATGAGGAATTTAGAAGATGTGACAATTTAGACTTAAATTTATGAATTGATTTAAATCAAATTGAGAGGAAGGGTTTAATTAAATAAATGATTTTGATTTATTTAACTAAAGGGGATAATGTTAGATTAAATCAAATAATGTTTAATTTATTCAATTTAATAAGAAGACTTTAGGGATTTAATCAAATAAAATGAATTATTGAATTAAAAGGAGTTTTACAGAATTAACTAAATAAAATTGATTTATTTAATTAACAAGAGATGATGACTTAATTAGATAAAGTTGATTTATTTAATTAAGAGACGAAGAGCAATGAATTTAACCAAATATAGATTATTCGATTAAATGACTAGCAAAGGATGATTCAAGATGAAATAGTGTTAGTAAATCAGGATCCAGTGTGCCGAATCGAAATTGTACATTTTTCGTGTCTACATTTTGCCCCTCTTTGAAGCAATGCACTTTTTGTATTGATTCAAAGAATAAACTGCTATTATCAAAGTTCAAAATTTCTCAATTTTTTGAATGCCCCACTGTTGTCCTAGCAGAAGGATTATGTTGGTATACTACCCCCTCAAGAGATCGAGTGGAAATGTATGATTTGCTAATCGATATCGCGATAAAATGCGAGAGGAGTGGTTCTATTGATCAGAGGATGAAAGATAATTCTTTGATGTAGACAATTCTAATGATGTATAGACAATCATCGACCATGGGTAGCCTCGTGTATATTTTGAGATCTCAGACCTACTTTCGATATAAATGTTAGTAAAGATAGAAGAATAAGAAGAATAAGAATGATGGAAGGAGGATCCAACAAGCCTACATTATGAATGATGATGATGATGACTTTTTTACCAGGATTTGGGATTTTCAAAGGGCCAATTACTTTATGTTTGATAACACATGTAGGTACGATGCATTAAGGTATAATGGACCAGGATGGCATTGTACCTAGTGTGATGAACTTTGACTCGTCAATCAGATATGAGTATTCTTGTTCACACTTGACATATGAAAACTTTGCTAGGATAGACCTAACAAAGTAAGTATTCACCAAGTTATTTTACAAGAACATCCAACAAGCACAACAAATAAAAAAGATAAAGATCATTGCCCCATTCCTTTCTCTCTAAACCTGTTTTGTTTATGCATCATCAAGAGGTCCTTGGAATGGGCGCAAAATAAGATAAGTCAGAAAGACCAGATAAAGTAAACAAACAAGCTAATATTCTTCGTACTACTAGCCAAGGCTAAATTACTGTGAGGTACCTAATGCTTATGTCCATCGTAGGAAAGCTTCATCCTAGGACATGTTGTCATCAGGGTTTTGATGGGACTGATTGGGTGATAAGCTATTGATACTTCGATTTGACCAACTTTCTTGCTTACAAACCTAGACTTGAGACTTTGATACTTAGGTGTTCCCTTTGGAACCTGCTAGACTTGCTTCTGATTGACTCACCAAAGGATGAAGGCGATGATCAATTTTATTATGAGTGATTAAAGTCACGGGTGAAAGCAAGATGAAATGGATGCACCATTTTGGATTTTTCAAATGTTTTGAGGATATTTTTGGTATTTTGATATGTTTTACAAATGTTTTTGGATTTTTTGAATGATTTGGATGTTTTTGTGAGATTTTATGAATTTTTTGGATTTTGTGTCTCAGGGACCAATCGAGGATGGCCTTTCCTACGTTTAAGATCAAAGATGACATAGTTCAAATAACAATTGACTTGACTGTTGATGAGACATATGGGAAAACGGATTGCCATTGCGATGGATGCCTAAAATCCTAAAATGTAAACTAGATGGGAAAACGGATTTCCATTGTGATAGAAACCAAAAATCCTAAAATGTAAACTAGATAGGAAAATGGATTGCCATTGCGATGGATGCCTAAAATCCTAAAATGTAAACTAGATAGGCAAATGGATTGCCAATGTGACAGACACCTAAGAACTGACCTAAAATGTCTCTGGGGATGATCAAAGATCAACCTTGCCTACATTCAAGCTCAGAGATGACATAGTTCGGCAAGACAACTCTATTTTTTATTTTTCAGATTTTGACATTTTTTAGATTTTGAATGATTTGGAGGTTTTTGGATTTTTGCATGATTTTGACGATTTGGATGTGATTATGTGATGATATCAGTGCTTTGTTTTTGGATTTTGTTGAAAACCAAGCTAAGGTTGATCAATCAGATTGATGGATTGATAGTTTGACTAAGTGTATTAAGTCAAACAAAAGTGATAATGCACTCGTAAACTCTAGGAAGTTGTGTTATCCTAGAGTAAACTCATACACAAGAGGGTAGTTTGACAAAGTGTGTTAAGTCAAACAAGTTGATGATGGATTGAATAATTTGACTAAGTGTGTTAAGTCAAATAATATGATAATGCACTTGTAAACTCTAGGAAGTTGTGTTATCCTAGAGTAAACTCGTACACAAGAGGGTGGTTTGACTAAGTGTGTTAAGTCAAACAAGGTGATAATTGATTGGATTCGATTGATCAGGATTGATGAACCTTGATTTGGAACAAAATTGTTTTGATGATTTGATGTGACGCCGAAGTACACATTAGATGCAATTGATATGGATTTGTTAAGATTGATGTTCGACGAAAGATAAAGCTTGATAAGGAACATCTTCCTGTCAAAATATGCCATGGGCTAGTGATTTGGATTCGTGCTCACAAATTCTTTGACCAATTTGATTTCACGTTTGCCAATGTTTGGATCACCACATAAGTTGGAGGATATATATCAAGATTTATTCTCGAAGCAAGATGTAAATATCCGCCCCCAGTGTCTAGCAATGTTTGAAAGGCTATGGGTGGATTCTTGGATAGATAGATGGACGAATGAATATGGATCCTCTTGTGATAAGATAAGGTGTTTGTACAAAGGATTCCCATTTGGATAGTGCTTCCTGGCTCAGATAATGTTGGATAGGATAGGATTAATGAAAATGACCCATGTCAAGATGTTTACCATAAGCAAGTGTAAAGTGTGCACCAAACCTATCAAGATCAAGATAACTTGGAAGATGAATGCAGATATATGAAAATGGATGGGATAAATGGTTCATGGATGAACAAATTTATTATGGATGGAATGTTGGCTTTATTATAGATGCGATAAAATGCTTTCTGCTGAAAGAAATGGCACACGTAGATGCTCGATTCTACACACGATGCCTATTTGCCAGGTTTTCATCATGGTACCTGCCTAAAGCACCGCCCACACTATTTTCACTAGAGGACAATTTTTTTTCTTTACTGTGTTCAATCATTTTTTTAATTTTTTTAATTTTTAATTTTTTTTGTAATTTTTATATTTTTTGATTTTTTGTAATTTTTATATTCTTTGAATTTTTTGTATTTTCTAAGAGATTTTAAGCTCATGCTGAACCACCTGGTGGTGCTGATGTAGATTCTTCTATTATAATGCGCCATCGGTATCCTGCTTGAAGAAGTTCCTTTGCCAAGATACATGCATTTGAATGCAACTTTTGAGATTTTTGATCTACTTTGTTGATACCGGAGTTAACTCTATCTCTGTATGCAGATCGTGATAGAGTGCCTTCTGAATCCTTATGATGAAGGGTTTTTGCCAACACATGGTCAATGTGAGAATTGGATATCATGCATGGAGGCATGGATGGAGTGTGTTTAGGAATAAAAGATGGATTGGTTGATAGTTTGGAAATTTTGACTCTCCAAACTTGGGAAGATGAGCAATGATGGGTGGATATGGAAGTGTGCATAGAATTAGGACTTACTGCTTGATACACTTTGTATGTTGCTTGAGAAGCTTACTTTCACTTTTGTGGACATCTTTGATGGATTCTTTTCCGTTCTTGATTTTTCCCCATAGTTTATTTGACTGATGGAGTTTGATAGGGATAATCTTTCTTTGTATTCTTTGGTATCCACACGTATTTGATTTGTCCTTCATGCTTCTTAGCTTCTTTGCTTTGATTAAAATATCCATTTTGATGTTGGTCCCAATTCGTGGATGGGGCAATGGGTGGATGAAGATTCATGGTGTGGTGGGTTGTAGTATTGGCATTGGTTTCGTCATAAGGATTTTTTGTACTCCCTATGTTGACGATTGCTTGAGACGAAGTTGCCCCTAGTTTTATAGAGGTATCACTGATATGTTTATATCCCTTAATTTTTGAATAACCAAGGCCTTGATGCTTAGGATTGCCAACAATCTGCACTTGTTCCAAGATACCCTATTCATGTAGGCCTAATCATCTGCCTTGATAATTCATCTGCTGAATTTTTTTATTTGCAATAGGATATGATCTACCTTGGAAACAAGATGCTATTCTTTCTCTGCTCTATGGTGGATCTTCAAAAATGATAGCTTCTTTATTGATAAGATAATTTTTCCTTAAAAATGTGAGTGATCCAAGTTTATAAGTGATAGGATCCTTCATATGTGGGATAAATTCTTGATTGATATCTTTGGCTTGATCTTGTGAGATATCAGATTGTAATGCTCCTTCAAGAGGTGTTGATGCTTCATTTTCCACATAAAACTCTTCCTCATGATTCATTTCACAAGATGTTTCTGATTCGTGACTTCTGTAGGAGCCCTCTTCATGACCTATTTTTTGATATGTCTCTGAATTTCTCTAAATCTTGATCATGTGTACAAATGTTAAGAGTAGGAGACTCTTGTTCCTTGGGAATGATGTTAAGAGTATGAGACTCTTTTTTTGAATCAAGACCATCTACGTGTCCATCCAAAGAAAGCATCTCATGGGTAGATGGAGGAGTATGTGTTATATGGATATGATCATCATTTGTGACATCTTGTATAGATAGGAGAGTGTCCATTATATCATTGTAGTAGCTTGGAGATACAAATTCTTGATCTCGAATGATTTCAGAATTTCTTTTGACATGCTTTGGATCAAGTTCTTGACATGGGTCAATTTAAAAGAATGGATTACTTATCAAGGGTTCTTAGATATCCTCATTAGGTAGAGGAAGTTTCTCAAATTTCATGAGTTCAAAGGATGTCCATATGATTTGGAAAAAATCATTGCTAGACCTTGGTGAAAGATGTTGTTCATGATTTGGAATAAATTCTTGAGATATGTTCTCTAAATCATTAGGTGATGTAGAGACATTTTCAAAATGATCATTGGTCAAAGGATCTTGATCATCATTTTCAATGATTGTGGTGGGAATTAGTTGTAAGCTTTTATGAGGGAGTAATTCCTACATTTGTTGTTGAGCCAACAATGCTTTTTGTTGGTCATGTTGTTGTTGTGCCAAGAAATCTTGTTGTTGGGTTTATTTTTGAGCTACTTGTTGATATAATTGTCATGTTGTTGTTGCACCAAGAAAGCTTGGTGTTGGGCTTTAGCTTGAACCTATGCTTGTTGGGTTGCTTGTGTTGCTTGTGCAACTTGTGTAGCTTGAATGGCTTTTGCAGCTTGTTGGTTTCAGAGCACCTTTTGATGAGCGGCTTGTTGAGAGGCTTGCAACATGATGGAGAATGAATTTTTATGTTGTGTTTTTGTGTTGGTGGCAGTGGATTGGGAATGGTGTTGATTGGTGGGGTTGCTTGAATGATTACCATCTATTGTATCGATGGCAATATGAGAGGATTTGATATGATGCTTTGCTTTATGATTGGAGTATTGCTCGGATTTGGTTGATTGATGGCTGGCAAAGGGGGAAGGCTCATGCCTTGATTGTTTGTTTGATATATTTGTAAGTTTTGTCTTTGATTTAAATCTACCATAGGAAAAGGTGTTCCAAAATTTAGATTGGGAAAAATCACATTTGTTGTACCATTGAGGTTTGTAGGAGATAATGATCCCATGTATGGATTGTACAAATGTAGGTTTTGAAAATCCATTGACATTGCGAGACTCAGATAGTTTGGTTGAATCATATTACTAATGATGGATGACTCAATATTATATTCCATGCTTCTTCTTGTGTTTTGACCTTGCTGACCTTTGAGGGGTTTAGGACCAATGATGAGATGAAGGATGAAAGGGGTGAATGATATGGGTGTTTAAAATTTTAGGAACTTTGGATCAATGCTAGACTTTAGGACTTGTTTTGATTTGATTTTGATTGATGATAGTTTGACTAAGTGTGTTAAGTCAAACAAAGTGATAATGCACTTGTAAACTCTAGGAAGTTGTGTTATCCTAGAGAAAACATGTACACAAGATGATAATTTGGCTAGGTGTGTTAAGCCAAACAATGTGATGGTGAACTTGTAAACCCTAGGAAGTTGTGTTATCCTAGGGAAAACTCGCATGAATTGGCTAAGTGTGTTAAGCCAATCAAAATGATCATGAACTAGTAGACCTCAGGAAGTTGCATTATCTTAGAGGCAAATTTGTTCAAGAGGATTGATAAATTTGACTAGGTGCGTTAAGTCAAATAAGGTGATGTTGATTTTCCAGAAGTCTAGCATAAGTGATCTTTCCAAGGTTTCCTAAAGTTTGTTAATGAGATGATGTTTGATTGATGTTGAGGGATGGATGAAGTGTTTGACTTGATCCTAGATGACCGTATGAGGACTTGCTTACAAGACCAAGGTAGTGAAGAACATGTTTTGACCTAAAATTATTCAAACCAAAAGATCAATGTTGGCATGAAAACCAAATGACTTAAAAGGGACCAAGCACATGTGTGGTTCAATTGTTTGCTATCTTGCTTAGATTTGGTTCTTTTTACCACAAACACTTTCTTGATTATGCTTCAAACCGAATGTCCAATGTCTTAATTTTCTTTCATCCCACAAAGTGCAATATGTGGAATTCAAGGCAAATGTTTCCTAGTGTTTAACCTTGGTGAAAACAAATGTTGATAAAATCCAAGCACTTAGAAACCTCTAAGGATATGATCCTTAGGGAAAGCAAGAGTACTTAAATTCGTCAAAGGTATTTTTTTTCTCAAAGGGGTTTGAAATTTGGAGTTCTTTTTGAATGTTTGTTTTCAAATGTTTTGAGGACCAAGAAATGTATTTTTCATTTTCAAGCACATATACAACCCTAGGATGATGAGACAATATTTTTTTGGGTTCCCACTTGGACGAATCCAGTTGCGAATATTTTGTGCGGATGACTAGATGCTTGACCACATTCAATCCCCTCCACGACACACACCTCTTGGGTCAGCCAAGAATCAGTACCCATGAATCTCCCATGGCATAATTTTCATCTCTACAAAAAGATCGCATGTATAATGTGGGATAGCTTCAAAGGACATGACCTTTTGCACCAAGAAAATAGATAAGGATTTGGCCTCTAAACAAAAGTTTGTAGTAAGGGCATCCAATTTAGTGTGTGCAATGATAAAATCCTTGTGAGAGATCTCTCAACCCTTAGAACAAGGGCTTTACACATCATAAAGATACTGGGGGAGAGTTATCATGCACCGCTTCCCATTGCCCATGGCTTTCACCATGAACAAAAATTTATATAGCAGTTTGGAAGAGCTTGGATTTAGCCCGTTACTGCTTGAGTTGTTCCTTTGGGGTGAGTAATTTTTCCCACCAAAAAAGGCCCTCTAAATGTATACAATAGAGAGTAAGTGTATTTTTAGTTCAATCGACTTTGTTGAAAAACAAAGGGAGAACACTCACAATGCCTTTTTCTCACACTAGACAAGTTTGTTCAATTTTTTAGAGCCCAAATGAAATGTGGAGGTAATCCTTTTGACAACCTAATATCACCAAAATTATTTTGATTCTCAAGATCTTTGTGAAGTGCGAGAGAAGCGCATATGCATTTCAATGGTATTATTTTGCAAAAAGATTACAAAACAAGAAAGGCACATGTTCATTTTAATCCTTAAAGCACAAAAATGGGTTCTTTCTAAAGCACCAAACTTGAAGTGTGTGAGTTGCCTTGTTTAATTTTAAACCTTTAAACAAAATCTAGTATATTGTTTCTAGGTTCTTTTTAGCCTTTTGCAAACTTTGAAAAAAATGAAATTTGTGTTGTTCTTTTTAATGCCCAAAAGAAAAATTAGTGTTCTAAGAGCATGAAAGTAAACAAATCTTTAGAAAGGGATTATAAGTTCTCCCAAAGTGTTTGAAAAAACATGATACAATGAGATGATAAAATCATCAAGAACTATTGGCCTTCACTTTCCTTCCTTCACCTTTAATCAAGAAATTTCATTTTTAGGCAAATTTCAACAACTGTTAGATTTTTCCAATTTTAGTAATTTTGCATGCATGACTTTGAGAATCCTACTTTTTCCCAATTTTTTTATAAAACTAAGATAGGATGAATTTACAACTAACATATAAAATTGGAAATATGGGTTTCGAGTTATTAACAAAACAACTTTCAAAAAACTATGAAAAAACACTAAAATGTCATTTTGAGGGCCAAGATGAAAGTTTCAAGCCCCCAAACTGTGTGAAAATTGCCACCAACCTATCATAGATAGGTTGGGAATCCACATGCCATCTCATAAAGAAACCCCCTATAAAATTTCAGCCACAACCCGCATTCAAGTCAAAAGTTATGACCTCGAGAAGTTTCCTGCATCACAAAAAAAATTGTTAAAAAAATCAGAAATTTGCAAGTGCGACACAATTAGAAAACACGATGTAGTTTGGAACAAAAGCGGTGCTATATAGTGCCATGCGTGCGACTGGGTGTGGTGCTCTGCAGAAAGAGAGATCATGGGTGCGGCGAAGTTTGGCACGCGGCGCAATTTGCAACTTTGAAAATCCATCGAAATTTGGAAATTTGAAAATTTTGAGCAGGAAAGTAGGTGTAGCGTTGTTTAATAAAAGTGCGGTGCAATATAGTGCCACACCTCTAAAAGTGGTGCAATACAGTGCCACGTGAACTGTCAGCAACATAGTTTCTTGTGTACACAAAAATGTTAGAAAAAATGCGGAATTTGTTAAAAAATGTGATGAAATCTTTGAGATTTTCCCTCCTTCTAGCGCTAAAATGTGAACCTTGGTTTTGTACCTACATAAATAAAACAAAAAAACATGTTCTTAGATCAATATGCAAGATTAAAATAAGGATTCCCCATGAAATTCATTTACAAAAGTTAGATAGAAAAGAAAATGAAGAACAATGAAATAAACCAAATTAAATTTATCTAACCTAAGAAAACTCTTGATCCCATGGGGGAGTTGGTGTCGATTGGTGTGTTGAAATCAGCCCTTTCCCAAATCCTTTGTAATCTTTGATGATTAGATGAAAATTGATCCACTTTGTTGATGAATAACAAGATGAGTTCTTGAGAAAACCTACAATAGCCTAGCTAAGATCTTGCATTGAGGATGAAGTTAAGTAGAGTAAGTTTACTCAAGTTGTGGATGATATAATGAGAGGAAGAGTCTCTTATTTATAGATTTCCAAAATGGAAGGGAGTGAAAATAAGCAATGTGGGATCATTCAACATCCAATGGCCAAGTGCCAATTGTCAAGATGTGAATGGTTGAGGAATGAGCACATTTTGATCAATGTGCAAGTTTGAATTTTGAATTTGATGAAGTGACATGTTTTGGGGGGATGAAAGAAATGGAGTTAGTGTCACTTGGCTCAATGCATAGGACATGTCAGAGGTCTTAAATGCCTTGTTGGAAGGACTAAGTCCATTTGAATTTGAATTCAGATTTGAGGGAATATTCCCCTTTTTATGCCATGTGAGGGAAAATAGATGAATTGATAAATCAAAGTAATTGATTTATTGTGAAAGTTGTATTCTCTAGAGAATGTTGCATAGATTAAGATTAAATTAATCAAAGTTTAATTAATTTAATGATGAATTTAGGAGATGTGATAATTTAGACTTACATTTATGAATTGATTTAAATCAAATTGAGAGGAAGGGTTTAATTAAATAAATGATTTTGATCTATTTAACTAAATGGGATAATGTTAGATTAAATCAAATAATGTTTAATTTATTTAATTAATAGATTATTCGATTAAATGACTAGCAAAGGAGATGATTCAGGATGAAATAGTGTTAGTAAATTAGGATCCAGTGTGCCAGATCGAAATTATACATTTTCCGTGTTTACAGATATGATTAAAACAATAGTGGTAGTTATCTCTTTATTTAAATGATCTCTCTTTAATTACCTAAATATACATGTATATTCTTATGTTTCCCTACTTTATGAACATGGTAGTTAATTATTTTAATTATTTTTACTACATTTAAAATTAATATCAAAGTTAACTATGAAAATTATTAGACCTTTCATGTTAGTCATATGAATTGAAATAATAGTGTCAAATTACTACCTTCTTTGCTAAATATTTCTTTATTCTATAACAAATTTTATGCTAGAATATTTTTGACGTTACAAAAAGATTTATATAATTTCAAAAAAAAAATGTGGCATACTCAATTTGATCATAGGCATTACCAATGACTATTTTATTAAACTATTTAAATTGAGGTTTTAGAATTAAACTTGTCATCAAATGCCACATATAATCATAAATAAGTCAATACTACTGGAACCTAGAAGCACATACCAATGATATAAGTTCTTAAAGATGAGAGCTCATATAATTTTTCATAATGACTTACTCATTCAGTGGTAGGTCCTAGATCCTTGATTATGTTAGAATATATGAAGGATCAAGTATACACATTGATTGTATTATTTTATGATTACATCTACATTTATAGAGTGGTACAAAGGAAGTGGTTGAATGGAGGCAGTTGAGTAATCGAATACCAATAGTTATAATGTAATACACCAACATTATGCGCTTATTACATTATTCCTACAAAGGTAACCCCTAAAAGCTCTTATTCACCTTTTAAGGGACCCCCCCTCCTCCTTAACGTTTATATAGCAAAAATTTTTTATTACAAAATATATATACATCTTTGTGAAGATCTTCCTTAAAGAAAAAAATCTTGAATTAGGTAAAACTCCATCATGCTGCCTCATGACCCTTGGAAAGGTGTAACCCCTAGCTGAATTCTCAATTTCTTCCTTCTATGAACTCCTAAATCAAAGATTCCCGAATTATTTGACAACAATATATATTGAGCTCTTGGAACACATGGCTCCATCAAGCTGTTTAATGAACCTTGGAAGGGTATAATTCTTAATCACAACCTCATAAGCTCACTGGACAACCATCCATATTCAGCTCTACACCAAACCCCTTACCTATCTCCAAAAACTAAACTTCACAATATATGTATTCTCCAAATATGTCAGCAACAATAAGGAAAAGCAAAAAAATAAAGCCAAAAATGTTTCTCATGCAAAGAATTATCTCAAAGTGAGAAGCTGACTTGAGACGATGGAAAAAACTCCATCCTTTGACACCTCCAACCTCAAATATAAGTGAGGGCTTAAAGTACTAGTCCACCAAAAATAGCACTAGAGGATGTATTGCAACCTTTGTTTGAGGGGTAATAGATACAATAGACTCTTGATCAATCACTCCACTGATAAAATCATACTTCAAAGCTTCCACTAGAGACATGTAATTATCTCTATCAATATCTTTACCTAGCATAGGTAGACAATCTCCAAAATCCCATTTAAGACAAATAATATGTGTGGCCATGGTCGATAACTAACTTACCAATGGGAATCTCTAAACCACAAATCACCAATCACTCATAATCTCCACAATATGACATTAATCAACATTAACAAAAATGAATAACAACCATAAACCAACCATTCAAATAGATGCAACCAAAACTATGATCTCATATGTTGCAAACGATCAATTATTCCTCTGTATCACTTCAAATGACCATGTGCATATTTCTAGTGCTTGAATCATCGAAAAATATTTAATAACTATACCTGGTCATATTAATGACACTAACAAAAATTTAGACAAAAATAATGTCGATTTCAACCAATGAAAGACTATGTTGATTTCAAGCAATGATGGATAAAAAATCTAACCAACCTTATACCTCCGAAAATAAAAAATTCTACACAAAAACTATGTTCAATCAAACCTTATAATAGCAACAGATATGATCATACCAGCACTTCCACATTAAATGTTAATTTTCTATAGAAATTTTGAGTATATTTCTCCTCACAAATTGCATGAAATTGCTCCCAAACATATTTCTACTCTACTACCAAGCTAACAAATATATTGTGCAACATCCTCAATCATTTCACGACACATTTTTTGTTACTCAACAAACTCCATGATTGGCATATGCGTTGGATTCTTGGAGATTATGTGGGAATGTAATTTTTCCCATGAACTACAGTCCGCGTGATTGAACTGAACACTACTTTAGTTTGTTAAAGACAACGTTTAGAGTTTGTTTTAGTTGTAAATGCATGTGGTTGTAGTACAGTTTGCATGTCAATTATGCTATAGTTTTCATGTTGTTTGCATGAGTTTTTTTGTTGTTGTTTAGCTGTTAGTTTCTTTAAGTTTATCTTCTTTTGGAATTATCTTAAGTCCTATATATATGAGGCGGATGTAATTGTTTTAGTTAGATAATAAAATTCATTCGTGCTATACCACATATATTGTCTCCTCTGCTGTCAAGAAGAAGTTGTAGCCGATCTTTGTCTGAAAGTAGCAGATCGCACAAAGAGAGAGATGTTTGTTGCAACCAATCATTGTCAAAAATCTTAGATCATAGCATAGTCCAAAAAGATTTGGAGGATAGAGCTACTAGTGTGGAGAATACGTTTGCAGCCAATTGTAGACTATTTTTGAAGAAAGAGGCATAGCACTATAGCTATAGAGAGTTCTGCTGAGTGTGATGAAGCTGTGTATGGAAGGAGGTCGATAGGAGTTGCAGATCTGAAATAGACATCGCTGCAAGTCAAAGGAGTGAAAAGGTTGGAATATTCTGCCATAGTGTTAAGGAGTAACTTTGTAGATCTAGGAGTAGTGAGGAAAGAGTTTTGAAGTCACCCAATGAAAACAAAGAGGAGACCTATTTCGTGTTTGTTGGGAGAATGCAAAAAAATTAAAAAAAATTAAAAATCATAGGAGTGTTGCAGATCAAGCGATAAAGAGAGATCTATGAAGACAGTTTAAATCACTATTGAAGTTTGCAAGGATTGTTGATATTTATAAGATTTAAGAAGTCGCTCAGCTATTCAAGAGATTGCAGCCATTCAACAAAATTTGATAGCAGTTTTTTGGTAAAGAATGAAGGCAAAAGGCAGAGGGTGAAAAATAAAACTGAAGTAATTTATCACAAAAATGACACATATAACTTAATTATCTTATTCATAAAATTTTCTCATAGAGTATCTTACAGATTTTTGCTTCTTCAGAGCACTTCCTCTCAAAAAAGTTTTACAACTTCACTACTTATTAATAACATACACGACAACAAGCAATAAAAGATTTAATTACAAAATTAAAAGGCATTAAAGATATGCCACCTTAAACATTCAATCACATTTAAAATAGTCCTTTCATTGTCCGATCAAAATTGAAAAATGTCAGAGAGATCTCCACTTAAAACGCCACCAGAAGAGTCAAAACTCGCACTACCGCACATAGAGAGAGAAGGCCCAGCGGTACCAGGGGTACTGCTCCACTGTATATAAAGAGATGCCATGGGCCCATGGTAGACACCACTCCACCACAAGAGGAGAGAGAAAAGTCAGAGGCATGACGGGAAACAACACAACTGCGGGAGGCAAGCAAGGAGACCAAGGCACCATGGTGAAACCGTGCAACCGTCGCTGATGAGAAGGCAGGTGGCGGTATGACAATAGACCGCTCTACCGTGGGGCATGAAAGACTGCTTGGCGGTAAAGAGGTAATCACTGGACTATCACGGGAGCTAGAGTAGGAGGCTGAGGTAACACGGGAAAGGTTGGAGAGAGATGCAGGAGTTGGGAGAAATTCCAACACTCCCCCTTGATCACAAATCCTGCCTTGTTTGATGCCCAGACGATCTCTCTGATAAAGAAAAATGTTATTTCCTAGCACCTTTATAAAACTGTCTGCAACTTAATCCTCAGACCTGCAAAAATCTAAAGAGATTTCTCCATTGCTAATCAACTCCCTGATGAAGTGATAGCGAGTATCAATGTGCTTTCTCCTCTTGTGGGAAACTGGATTCTTGGATAATGCAATCGTAGAATTATTGTCACAAAATATTTTGGTTGCATCCACCTATTTTATTTGAAGTTCTGGCAGTACTCTCCTCATCCAAACTGCCTTGCAAGAAGCACTTGTTGCTACAACATATTCAACTTCCACTAATGAAAGAGTAACAATTGGCTACTTTTTTGAAGCCCATGAAACTACACCTATGCCAAAATGAAAAACATAACCAAATGTGCCTTTTTTTCATAAATACTCCTAACACAGTTATTGTCAATGTATGCAGTCAATTTAAATTCATCTGATCTTGAATACAAAATCCCATAATTCCTTGTTTCACTTATATATCTCAATATTCTTTTCCCAGCTTTCTAATGTGTGTCTTTAGGAGTTTCCATAAATCTGGAAATTAAACTTATAACATACATTATGTCTGGCCTTGTGGTTGTCAGATACATAACACTACCAACTAGTTGTTTATACAAGGTTGGATCAACATTGGGACATATATCCTCTTTAGTTAGCTTCAATCTAGTCACTATAGGAGTGGGTACAGATTTACAATTTGACATATAAATTTTTTTAGAAAATCACTAGCATACTTAGCCTGAGGAATAAAAATCCCATTTTCATCTTGGTTTACTTCAATGCCTAAAAAATATTTCATGAGACCCAAGCATGTCATTTCAAATGATTTCATCATATCTCCTTTGAATATATCAACTGATAGATCACCAGTGAATATTAAATCATCTACATATAGGCATACAATCAGGATTTCACCTTTTTCATTCATTTTGGTATACAATGTAGGCTCATTGTTGCATCTAATGAAGCCATTTTTTATAAGATAATTGTCAATCCTGATGTACCAAGCTCTTGGAGCTTGTTTAAGACCATACAATGCTTTCTTCAGCTTGTAGACTTTGTCTTCTTAGCCCAATATCTCATACCCATGTGGTTGTTCAACATAAACTTCCTCTTCAAGATAGTTATTTAAAAATGATTATTTCACACCCATTTGATGAACTAACAATTTATTTTGTGCTGCTAGTATGATTCTTACTATGTCAAGATGAGCTCCTAGTTCAAAATTCTCAATATAATCAATTCCTGGCTGCTGTGAATAAACTTTTGCAACTAATCTTGCTTTATGCTTTTTCACTTCACCATTTGCATTTAGCTTAGATTTGTAAGTTACCCATTTGACTCCTATTACATCCCTGTCTTTTGGAAGACTCATTAATTCCCATGTTTGATTATTTTCAATTGCATCAATCTCTTCATCCATTGCACATATCCATTTATCTTCATTAATTTCATCTTCAAAGTGAATTGGATCTTTAGCCTGAGAATAAAATGCAAAAAGTGTAAATTGTTCTCAATTATTTTCTCCTTCATTTTGGTTGTAGATATCCCTTATATTTTTTATTTTTTGTTTTTTCATGCTTGCCAGTGTTGGATTTGATAAATCACTCGAATCTGCAGAATGTGGACTTGATGGTCCTACGCTAGAGATTCTTTCTATAGATGGCATCTGTAGTCCTCTTTTTTCTGCTCTTACATTAGATGATGGTATCACTTGTTGACCACTTGCCTGAACTTGAATGGGCATAGAAGGAGTCACATTAGTAGAAGTGATTGTTGGAACTGAGATTTTATTTTCTTCTTGAGAGATACTTACTGATATATTAACAATACTTTCTCTACTTCCATCCCATGCTTCATCTTCAACAAATTGTACATCTTTGTTGATTATGAACTTTTTAGTTGTTGGATTATAAATCTTGTATACCTAGGATTCATCACTATATCCAACAAATATACATTTCTCTCCTTTATTGTCTAATTTTCTTCTCAATTCATCAGGTACATGTGCATATGCCACACATTCAAAAAATCTCATATGTGAGACATTATGTTTTCTACCAGTCCATGCTTCTTCAGGAACAATGTTCACAACACTTTTTGCTAGGCACTTGTTCATTATATATGCTTCACATGATACAACTTCAACCCAAAATTCATTTGAAAAATGTTTGGCTCTTAGCATACTTCTAGCCATTTCCATGATTGTTTTATTTTTCCTTTCAGCTACCCCATTTTGTCGAGGTGTATATCTGGTACTAATCTGCTTATGAATACCATGATCTCTGCAGAAATTTAAACTCTTTTGAAATATATTCACCTCCTCTATCTGTCCTCAACACTTTAATATAATGACCACTTTGTTTTTCAGAAAGAGACTTAAACTGACGAAATAAATCAAACACTTCAATTTTATGCTTTAAAAAATAGACCCATGTTTTCCTTGAATAGTCATCAATAAAAGTCAAGAAATAAACACTACCACCTATTGAAGGTGTTTGCATTGTCCCACACAAATCTGAATGAACAATCTCCAAATGGGCTTTTTCTCTTGTTGACTTTCCTGCTAGGAATGATTCCCTGTGTTTTTTTCCTAAAATGCATCCTTGACAAACTCTCTCAGGTTTTTCAATTAGAGGTAATCCCTTGAAGATACCTTTCCTGTGAAGAAAATTTAAACCTCCAAACTTTAGATGACCAAAACTCAAATGCCATAGCCACTTTTCATCTTTTACTTCTACTTGAAAAACAATCTGCATCCCAGTTGAAATTTCTTATGCTTGTGCATAATTTGTATTCAAATCTAGCTGAATTTTCAAGGGAAACATTCTATTATTTGTCATTTTGACCTTAGCAATGAGCTGATTACCTAGGTATCTACCTAAAATTATGCACAGTCCATTCTTGAAAGTTACCCTATATCCCTTTTGAACTAGCTGACCAACACTCATTAGATTGTGTTTTAAACCTGGCACAAAATACACATCAAAAATATACTTTTTCTCCCCCTGTTTAGTTAGAATGTTGATATTTCCCTTTCCTTTAACTGACACTTTGTTTTCATTACCCAAGGTGACATCAGACTTAACATTTTCATCTAAACTTGAGAACATTTCTAATTTTCTTGGCATATGGTTGCTACAACCTAATTCTGAAAAGCAAACATCTTTTTCACTTGCTTGTGCAACATTACAGGCCAAAAACATTGTACTCTTATCTGGTTTTTGGTCTTGACTCTCTTTTGTAAAATTTACATTTTGTTTACCAAAATCATACTGTTTCTTCGTATACTCATTCATATAATTTCCAAACTTTTTACAGTAGTTGCATTGGACTTGAGACTTAGCATACCTTTGACCTTGAGGTTGATTCTGAGATGGGTTTTGCATGCTGCCTCTTCCACTTGAACTTGTTGGGTTACTTCTTCCACCTCTATAAAAAATTCTTCCTCTACTTCTGAAGTTTGATCTTCCTCTTCCTTGATTTATTGAAGCTTGTGACTTGAAAGCATGCTCCAATGACATATTTTTTGTTCTTCTTAGCCTATGCTCGTGGGAAATGAGTCAAGAAAAAATCTTATCAACAAAATACTAGGTGAGGTCTTGTTTTTCCTCTATGGTTACAACAATTGTTTCAAATCTTGTGGGTAAACTTCTGAAGATTTTCTCAACAACTTTGACATCTTCAAGTTTCTCACCATGTGATCAAATTTGGTTTACTAGTCCAATAATCTGGGTAAAGAATGAATCTACTTATTCATTGTCCTTCATATACAGAGTCCCAAGCTCCCTTCTCAATATTTGCAGCTTAGTTATTTGACTTTCTCCATTCGTTGATAAGCTTCTTGAAGTATATCCCATACTTTTCTAGACCTACTTGCTGCTGAAATTCTTGGAAAAATGCTCTCGTGCACTCCTTGCAGAATAAAGAAGAGAGCTTTTGAATCCTTCTTTTTATTGTCTTTCAATAAGTCCTTCTCTTCTTGTGTCAAGGCATTGAATGTTGTTGCATCAACTGGCTCTAGAAATCTATTCTCCATGAACTCCCATAAGTCTTTTGAGAAAAATAATGTCCTCATTTTCATTTCCCAATAATAATATTTCTTCCCATTTAACTATGGGATTTGAGGATTTGTCAAGCTTGTGATTGCTACCATTCTTTCACGGAAAATTTAAGACTATAGTAGTTATAAAGAACCTGCTCTGATACCACGTGAAGGCAAAAGGAAGAGGGTGAAAAATAAAACTGAAGCAATTTATCATAAAAATGACACATATAACTTAATTATCTTATTCATAAAATTTTCTCACAGAGCAACTTATAGATTTTTGCTTCTTTAGAGCACTTTCTCTCAAAAATGTTTTACAACTTCACTACTTATTAATAACATGCATGAAAAAAAGCAATAATATCTTTAATTACAAAATTAAAAGGCATTAAAGATATGCCAACTTAAAAATTCAATCACATTTAAAATATTCCTTGCATTGTCCAATCAAAATTGAAAGATTCCAAAGAGATCTCCACTTAACACGTTGCCAAAAGAGTAAAAAACCGTACTACCGTGCATAGAGAGAGAAGGCCTAGTGGTACCGCAGGGTACCACTCTACCATGAGAGATAGAAAGAGATGCCATGGGCCCACTGTAGACACCGCTCCACCGCAAGAGGAGAGATAAAGGTCAGAGGCACAAAGAGGAAACCACACAATTGTGGGAGGCAAGCAAGGAGATCAAGGTACTACTGGTTATGGGAAGGTGGGTGGTGGTATGGTGGTAGACCGCTCTACCACGGGGCATGAAAGACTACCTGGCAGTAAAGAGGTAGTCATCACACTACCATAGGAGCTAGAGTAGGAGGCTGAGGTAACGCAGGAAAGGTTGGAGAGAGATGTAGGAGTTGGGAGAAATTCCAACAAATAAAATGTCAAAGAGATCTCAATGGTGTAAATCTTTCATTGTTTAACTAGATCTGATCATAGTTTGAAAAAATTGTGAGTATTTTATATTGTAAAAAAGACACCGTAGATGATAGTCAAGCAAGGTCATTAGTTAAGAGATCAAAGAGAAAATTTAGTGAAAGGAGGAAACAACCGCAATTGTTGAAGGAGAAATCATGAAAGGAAGAGTGAAGGCATGTGAAGCTATCAAATGAGGGTTTGAAGAGTTGTCTCTCCTTGGTGGTTGCAAAACAAGTCTTCGACCTTACTCAAACAATACCTTATTTGATGTTGGGAAAAGGAGACAAGATTGTGCTACAACATGAATGAATTTTATTGTCTCCTTTTCCCACTGGGTGATCCCACAATAGTGGTTTATAATTTATGGCCAAACTGGAAACTTAAATTATTTTTAAAACTAAATCTTCACATTTGGGAACCTATAGCTGCTAAACCATGAGAAATTTGAAGATGATGCAAACTAGAGTCTCCTCACATTTTTTCTATAGATTCTAAAACTATTTTTTTCAAAATTTTTGGAATTAAATTGCAGTTTTTTTGCATCTCCCATGAAAACTGGTTTGTTGTCAAAAAACAACATTTTTTAAAAGTGACACACACCATATAACACATAATTTTTTTTCTATGAAGGATAAAATTCTAATTATTTTGAATTTATATTTGTAATGCCGATATCTCATGCTTCCACTTGGTTAGATAGTTTTTTATTCAATATTTTTTCTTTAATAGAGTTTCCAAGTCAAACCAATTAAAATTTCGACATAGCGTGACCGTATAATGCGTAGCGTTTTTTGTATGTATCAAAATTCAAATTTTTTTTGTTGGATCAAGGACTTCAATATCTGGTGCACTCATATTTTTCAAAATTTTATTTTAAAAATCTACTATTTTTCCACTTGTGTAGAACAAAGAGCTTGATTTTCGGTGAAAAACCTATGTTTAATAAAACTAAAAAAACAAATACATAATAAAACCAAAACATATTAAAACTATAGTCACTAGATTGCTTGTTCTGAGGACTACCTGATTCTAGTTGGGTTTGTGAATTCTCCTCCATTTTCATCGTCAACCCGAGCTTCAAAGCATAAAAATATGGACTTTCAAAGTGCCTATGGGGGAGAATGAGGACAAAGGCGAGTTCGAGCGAGCCCTTGTTTTTTTGGGCACGAAATGTGGGCCCAATATTTAATGGGTTTACTCGAACCTACAAGTTCATTTGAACCCCTAAAGCTATTATTTTTTGCATAGGGTGCAACAATTGCGAGGTCCCGCAATATTTCCTTAGGAAATATACAGTGAGTTCATATTCAACAAAATCCCAAATTATTTTGATATGAGGGATTTCTAGGGGAGAGGTGAGGGGTTAGCTTAGGATAGACCCAGTGCATAGTCGGATCCTACGCGGAAAGGTAGATGAGACCTCACTAGGCCACCTCATGAGCATGTTGTTATGCCTTCCATCACAAAGGAAAGTGCTGACACAGAGACATTGCAGGAAATCAACACTTTGACCCAAAGTGTCATCCATCATACCTTCCCTATTCTACAATGCCATCTAGGGGAGTCTTTGAGTGGTGGCCTTTGAACACATGTGTGTCAATATTGCAGGGCTACTTGTTCATATGACCCCACCGACACGTAGGAGAGAGGTACACAACATCCATCTACAACTATGGAGATGGAAAGGGCAACTGAGATTTTGCATCAGCCATATGGCATTGATAGTCAAGTAAAATTAGTGCATATTCATTGAATTTAATTTATTAAATTTTGGTTTTGAAATGCAAGATTAACTAAAAATGTTTAATGATTTTAATAAAATTTTAGGGTCACAGTGTTGAGATTAGATACACTGGCCCCCCACCGACTTATTTCTGCAGTACACCTATTGCTGGGGTATGTAACTAGTAAAGAATTATAAATTTATTGCATGTCAATAGCATTGTTCTACGAATGGTAATTTAATATGCGATTTTGGATGTTTAATATACTAATATTGGAGTTTTTAATGGAACACTTCCTAGTGGCGATGGATTTACTCAAACCTACATGGAGGTAATATAATAAAGAGTTTAGCTAATGAATCAATTACTTCATAGATTCGTGTAGTTTATATGCACATCGTTGATTACGTTGAATAATTTATTGTTTTATTATCAGATGTTGTAAGCTAAAACACCTATGAATGTGATGAGGGCAATGGAGATTGGTGTGTCATCTTCTATACAATCCTCGATGGCTTTGACAGGAGAGGTATGAGGAAAATTAGTAAATTTTTCAATTTACATTTGTTGTTATAGATGTTATTTAGTAAAAAATCAAACCATTATTGATTCATGTAGCTTAATTTCTATTTGTATGGCTTATACAAGGCTTGAGCACGTCTGAGCATGGGTGTGAGAATATCTCCCTCATGGAGAGAGATCATGAGATGGTGGTAAGTGATTATTTTGTCAAATATATCATTTTTATAATGTAGTTTCTATATATTCATGTCTTTACTTCTTATTGTAATAGTTAAAACTTCACCATGAACTAAACCCTAGGAGGAGTAGTAGGAGCACTCCTCGAGCACAACAAAAATGAGTGGCAAATCTATTTCCATCCGATCAAAAAGGAAAGGGAAAGAATTTATTTCTAGGGCATGGAGAGAAATGACTTTTGATTCCAAAGCCCTTTGTTGTATGCGTACATGGCAGTTTTGTACATAATTTTTATTGGACATATTTGACAATGTATGCCTATATGGGATTCTCATAAGCCTATATGGCTATTTTGTACATGTATTTCACACCTATATTGACATATATTGATGTATACCTACATGGCTATTTGGTTAATTCAAATATCTTTTATCGACGGTTGTCCATATTTGCATTCTAAATTGATGGTTCAATAGTTATGATTTATGTGTATTCAAGGGTATACTTTACAACTTATGTGTGTAATTTGTGACTTACATGCATTTGAATGTATGCTTTGTGGCTTACGTGTTTTCATGCATATACATTATATTCGTGCATATACTTTGTATTAATTTGTGTATTCTATGAATTCCTGTGTATACGTTTTGAGGCTTACGTGTTTTTAAGTACTTTTTCTTCCCTTATTGACATGTACATGCTTGAATTATTCACATGTATAATTATTAATTGGTTAGCCCTAGCATTGATCATTGTTGTCCTTCATGATTTTTATTGAATATTAATTGATTGATGCTAAAAAACTTTATCTAAAAGAAAATAACACATTTACATTTGGCATTCCATGAAATGATTCATTAAAATATTCCAATATGTTGTTGATGCGTCACTATCGAAAGATTTATATGTCAAATTTTTGCAATATTATTTCTCGTATACGAAATGGACTCGAGAGAAAGCAAGTTATAATTTATAATAGAAATAATAAATGGACTCAACCTTGTCCTAGACCACCGATTAGGTCTATTTAACAAAGCAAGACGCTCTCAATTACTCTTCGAATTGCAAAGCACCATTGGGGATGCGGAGTGGCTCAACCAAGTTGTGGTTAGACAGAACTTCTCTCAAATATGCCCACTAAGACTTCAACATTCACTTAACTCAATGATAAGAACTCTCATATTCCTTTATGGTTTTCCACCAAACCACTGCCAAAAGAAATGCAACTCAGCCCTCTTTCAATCCATTTCAGCCTTGGGACCGTACAGGAAAGCTTGAGGTTGTACCAAGTATGGGATCAACAAGTTTGTATAAAAAATCTAAAAAATAGAGAACAGTGTGAATAATTCTTATTAGATCTTCCCCAAAATTTCATCAAAAACCTCCATTTGGGCCTCTCAAGGCTTTACATAGTGTTTTACACCCTTCTCTAATTCATCAACGGCCTCAACTAACTAAAAAGCAACTTTCAAAACAAGTAATCGTTGCATTTCAAATTTGTTGCTTTAAGCAACTTTAGACTCCTCCAACCTAATGAGTACATTTAATGACCTCTAAAACCACACAAATGGCTTAAAAATAGCCTTATAACATCAACAAAACTCCATTCTTTCACAATCATATAAAAATTCACAAATTTTCCTTCAAAGGCTACAAAGGCAACTTCTAGTGCAAGATTGAAATTTTCACATTTTTTATCACTAGACCTAAAAGTCAACATAAAACATACCTAATGGTCTTAATTAACTTTATTCATGATAAAGCATGCTCAAAATACCCACAAAAATCTATTGACCAACCTATTGACCATCATAAAATCACTAAAACCACTGAACTAGACCTTCTTCACCAAATAGAGGAACAAGGTGCTCTACACAAATGATCATACATTTTTTGTGTAGAATACTTGAACTTCTCAACCGTCATTTGTATGTTTCTAGTTTCTAGTGTTTTACATGCCATCATATGGGATTAAGCTAGTTGAATGCAAGTTGGATCCATTCCACGTGTTTGGGTGCAAAAGAGGACCATGCCTAGCATAAACCTACCTATTGGGATGCGTTGGAGCAATTAGTTTGGTCACACGAATTGAAAAACAAAAGTTGCACCACTTTGCAACTTTGCACAACTTGAATTTGACAATTTTTCCATCAAGTGAAAATTTGTTGCCACGGGAAAACCACTTTGAGATAGCAAAAAATAAGAGATTTTTTTAAGCATCACGGTATCCGAGTAATAGCATGCTAAAGTTTGTAGCCATTTTGTACTTTAGACCCTTAAGGGATCGATTCAGTGGAACGTAGCTCAGATAAATTCCATGTGTTTCGGTGCCAAAGAGGACCATGCCTAGCATAAAAATAATTATTTAGATGCACTGGAACAATCCTCTTGGTCACACGATTTGTAGAGTGAAAGTTGCACCACTTTGCAAGTTTGCACAACTTGAATTTGACACTTTTTCCATCAAGTGAAAATATGTCGCCACGGGAAAACCACTCCAAGATAGCCGAAACCGAGAAAGGTTTTATAGAGGGGCCCAAGAAATTCCTATAGGATCAAATGAGAAGTTTTTAAGTGTCATGGTATTTGAGTAATAGCATGTTGAAGTTTGCAACCATTTTGCACTTTGGACCCTTAAGGGATCGATCCGGTGGAATGTAGCTCAGAGCGATACCACGTGTTTTGGTGTGAAACAAGACCATTCTTACAATAAACATAACTATTCAGATGCGTAGGAGTAGTTAGTTTTGTCACACGAGTTGCAGAGAAAAAGTTGCACCACTTTGTAACTTTGCATAACTTGAATTTGACACTTTTTCAATCAAGTGGAAATCCACCACCATGATAAAACCACTCTGACATAGCCAAAACCGAGAGAGGTTTTTGTAGAGGGGCCCAACAAGATCTTGTAGGATCAAACAAGAATTTTCTAAGCATAATGGTATTTGAGTAATAGCATGCTAAAGTTTGCAGCCATTTCGCACTTTGGACCCTTAAGGGATCGATCTAGTGGAACATAGCTCGAAGCGATTCCACGTGTTTCAGTGTGAAAGAGGACCATTCCTAATGTAAAAATACCTATTTTTATGTGTTGGAATAGTCTGCTTGGTCACACGAGTTGAAAATCAAAAGTTCCACGACATTTGCAAATTTTCACAACTTGAATTTGACACTTTTTCCATCAAGTGAAAATCTGCCACCACGAGAAAACCACTCCAAGATAGCCGAAATCGAGAGAGTTTTTTGTAGAGGAGCCCAATGCAATCCTATAGGATTAGACGATAAATTTTTAAGCATCACAGTATTTGAGTAATAGCATGATGAATTTTTCAGCCAGTTTGCACTTTGGACCCTTAAGGGATCAATCCAATGGAATGTAGCTCAGAGTGATTCCACGTGTTTCGGTGTGAAAGAGGAACATGTCTAGCGTAAAAATACCTATTTGAATTTTTTTGAACAGTCCGGTTCGCCACACAAGTTGTAGAATGAAATTTGCACCACTTTGTAACTTTGCACTGCTTGCATTTGATGTTTTTTCCATCAAGTGAAAATCCCCACCATGGGAAAACCACTCCAAGATAGCCAAAACCAAGAGAGGTTTTTGTAGAGGGGCCCAACACGATTGTGGAGGATCAGACGATAATTTTTTAAGCATCATGGTATCCGAGTAATAGTATGCTGAAGTTTGCAGCCATTTTGCACTTTGGACCCTTAAGGGATCAATCTAGTGGAACGTATCTCTAAGTGATTCTACGTGTTTTTGATGTAGAGCCAAGGTGGAGATCACTCACAAGAATAGAAACTTCAATTCTAAGCCAATCACTCATCTACACTATGCAATCAATTTTGTAGACATCAACTCACCCTCAAAGGGTTCAACCTTCAATTTTTCAAAACAACTAAAAACCTCCACCAAGACCCTAAAAAAGTTCCTCAACATGACTATGATGACAACTTAACCATTTGAATTCATTCTCTAAGTCAGATTTAACAAAATCTTCAAAACTCACCTTTTAACAAGTTGCCCTTGTAGCACTAGGACACTGGTTTTTCAAAATTTTGACAAAAAATTTCTGAAGAACTCCAAAGACCATTCATTGATTGAAATACCCATTTTAGGGACCTTCAACATATTTGAAAACCAGATGCAACTTCTTTGGACTGAGTGCCTAAAAATTTGACTTTTCACAGTTTTAGGCCTCTAATTAGGCCACTTTTCCAAAGAGACCACCCTTAGATCCTCACACCAGACTTCCAAACCTAAAAAAATCTTTACTCAAGTGTTTCCAAACAAAATATTTCCTAAGTCTAAGGACCATACATGCTCAATTAGACTTCCAATACAAAAACCCTCATTTTCAATGCAATTCCTAAGGGTTTTAATGGAAAACTCAACTCAATGGTTCCTCCAATCGATCCAATGCCCAAAAAATATTTCAATACCTCTACACATACTCAGAAGACCCTTACAAAGTCCTTAAAGACACTAATTTATAAAAACCACTCTTTGGTTCCCCATTTTCATGTTGGAAAACCGTTGTTCATGTTAGAAACCAAGATCGGACATGCAAACCTTAACACCTTCCACAAAAGAGAAAAAAAATAAAAAAGCAGAGTTTTGCATGAAGATGTGCAAATTGATATATTAAGGAATTCAATGATTACAAGAGATGATTCTATTTATAAAATCAAAGTATGCAACCATAATGTTGACCTAAAAATAGCTCAACTAAATAAAGCTTACTTATTAATTAAGTAAACTAATTATTACTTAAGCAAAACCTAAGTAAAGTAATGCAAGTGTAATTAAATATTAATTACACTAACAATTCAAACCTAGTACAATCACAAAAATGCCATATAAATATCACTCCTTATTCCCAAATTAATTTACATACCTATCCTAACATGTTATCAATCAATCCACCGAGATATAGTGTCAAAAAGCAGGTGGATTAATTGTTACATCGTAAGTTGCCCCTCAAACCCTTGATTCAACAAAACTCAAATAGTCACTATTTTTTGTTGTTTCCCCCTACAAACAAAGAATTAAGAAACAAAATCAAAAGAAACTAAATTAGATAACATATATACACACTCTCTAAAATTATTAGGGCATGGAAAACCTGTAAGTGACTGTACAACACTTAGAAATCTCAAGAAAAAAGTGTTTTTACCACAAAATTGCTCAAAATTGTGGTGTTTATTATATGAATTTGTTACAAAACTTCTCCAAGAGTCGCTTTCGAGCCTTGGTAAAGATTTTAAATAATTTACAAACAACCACCTTCAATCCAATGTCCATAACCAACCTTGGGATTAGTTGGTCCCTTAAATTATAATTGTTTGTTAATGTTGCTTTCTCAAAATTTTACAGCTTCTATGATTGCCAATTAACTTCTCGAAAACAAAACACCCTCCATTTACATTATGATGTGGTGTAGGTGCTCCTGCACCATACACCCCCCCTAGAAAATACTCATGCCTCATGAGTGGTTGTTGATACCACTGTCCACATGCTTTATGAAGGGTCCACTGGATCGCAATACCATTCCACTAATTCACATAGACTGGACTTACAAGTTGCCCTGTACAATTAACATTTTGGAATGTGATCACATGTGCATTTACCCTTTGCTCTGTTCTAAGACCTGCAACTGGTCTATTACCTTTCCTCTAACTACTATGTCTTTCACCTACATACAAGTAAGTGTTAGGAACCCTTTGATTTGTCTCTTTCTCTTTGTCACCTTCATGCTTGTAACCATTCTTCAGGCCTTGTTTTTCCTATCCTTTACTAACTATCCCATTAACTTTCTTTACCACTATCTTCACAACCTTTCCAATCAATGCACTTGCAGAAAAAAATTGTCCTTCACATTTTCCCTTAACTATAGGGCATTCAATGCTCCCTATCATCACACTTTGCTTCAAGTTCATTTTCATTACCTTCTTTTTCTCTGTATTTACCTTTGTATCCATTATCTATGCATTTTCAGACTTAGAACAATTATCATCAACATAATGTTTATTTTCCCTTATCACATGTATAGGCTTCTTGTTTCCACACATAATCACTTTGGCTTTCCCTTTCACATCCTCTACAAGTGGAGTCAAAACAAACTTATGGCCATCTTTCCTTATGGTATACTTATTTTCTCTCCCATCATGCATATCACACCTACCATACTTTCATGGTCTTCCAAGGAGTAGGTGACAATAGTCCATTGGTAAAATGTCACAAATAAAGCTGTCTTTATTCTCACCTATTTGAAAATCTACAATAGCTTGCTCATTCAGTAACAATGATTGATCATCACTTAGCTAGGATACCTTGTAGGGAAAATCGTGAGGAATTATTTTCAAATTCAGTTTATTCACCATTTGACAAGAAACCATATTTTCAGTTGAACATGAATCCACTACCATCCTACATACCTTACCTTTTACCTTGTAATTGATTGTAAAGACTGATTTCCTTTGTGGGGGTTCTTCAGAGATTGGTACCTTGATTAATGGTCTCCTAATGATCAAATTCTCTCCAACTTCTAATGTAAGGTTCACTACAGGTGAAGCCACACTTTCTTCATCCTCATGCACTAGTTGATTCCCCCTCTCTCCACCATAAGAGCTTGAGCCTTTCTTTTCAAGACACTTGAAAGTTGGATGTCTAGGCTGGTTACAAGTGTAGCATCTCCCTGAGAACTAGTAGGAGCATCTTCCTCCAATAAATCTACTTCTTTAACCTCTGCATCCACCTCTGGAATCAGATTGATCTTGTTCCTTCTTGTCATATCCTTTACTCTCATTGTTAGCCTTCAAATTAGGATTGAATCCTCTTCCTCTAGAATTTTTGCCTCTTCCTCTTGCCACTTTGTCTTGCCTTCTCTTCATTTTCTCCTCCACCTTGATTGCCATTTGATAACAGTCCTCTATAGTTCTAGGGTTAGCCAAAACCAATTCATCTTGTATGTTTAACCTTAGAACACCCATGTATCTTGCAAAATTTTCATCTTCATTCTCATGATGACCAGATCTTAGACTTAGTTTATAAAACTCTTCAGTGTAAGACTTAATATCAATCTCCCTTTGTCTTAAATTTTTCAATCTCTTAAACAACTAAACCTGGTGATGCTTGGGTAATAATTTACCTTTGAGTGTTGATATCATCTTGTCCCATGATGAGATCTTAGACTTTCCTTGCTTCCTCCTCTCAGATTGAAAGTAATCCCACCATACCAAAGCATGGCCCTGCAACTTAGTCTTTGCAACCTTGACTCTTTTCTCTTCAGGAATCTCATGACATTCAAAATGGTTATCTAATTCAGCAACCCAATCAATTAGTTCTTCATCAGTTAAACTACCACCATACTTAGGAACATCAAGTTTTACCTTAGGCTTTCCATTCTTCACTGCCTTCAACAACTTTGCAATTCTTTGATCCTCTAGAGTATGCTCTTCTTCCACAGCTTCAAACTCCTCATCTTCTTCTTCTTTTATCTCACTCTCTTCCACTTCCCTTCCTTTTTCTGTCTCCAAGGCTATAATTCTCTCTTGCAACTCTCTAAGTTCTCTTGCATTCCTATCTTTCATCTCCTTCATCTCTTTATCCATATCATTTTTCTTTGGAGGCATCTTGTCAAACTTGCCTCTTCTTCAACTTGCAAAATGCAAATAAAATCTACTCTTTGCTCTAATAACACTATGATGTAGAGCCAATGTGGAGATCATTGGTGTAGGGGTACCATCACCTTGGCATGAAAGAGGAATGAGTCTCATAGGTTCAAAAAATGAATATGAATATTTTTAAACTATATGCAATGAGGAAGTTACAAAATATGCCAAAATGAGATGTAATGTAACAAGTTGTCCATTTGTGTCATATTGACAATGTGATCCAGGTGGATAGGATATATTGCAGGTTTGGGTTTTATGTTTTCCCTTATGAATAAGGTATCAATGACCATTTGAAATTGTATTGGAAGGCTTAATAGGTCAGTTAAGAGGGATTTATAAATCAAGTTGTAAAGGGATGGTGATTAGGAACAAAATTGGCAAAATTGCCATTTTAGAGTCTAACTAAAGGGTGGTTATGGTAGTTGATCAGCCCAAGGGGTAGTTTGAAGGTGATATCATGATATATTATTGTAAGATCTCAGGGGAGAGGTTACTACTTAATTTTTAATAAGAAAGCATAACTTTGCGAATGATGATCATGGTGTTCTTGGTGATTTTCCTGAGTTTATTTTATTGGCACATGCTCGTATAGGTCTGAAATGTATTGAGACTGTGATTGATTTTTAATATATGTGTTTACCTTTCCTTAAATTTTCTTTGGAATCTTAGAATCCATCATTATGATAAGGAATCAAAAAACTTTGTTGACTATCTTGTTTCTCTGTGGGGGTTTTGAGGGTCTTCCCATGACCAATTAGCCAATCCACCTACTATGTTGACTTTGTGGTTGGGTGGATTGGCCTGTATTATGCCTAGTTAGATGATTAGGTACTTTGGACATTGAGAGGATACATAAACTCAGCATGGTGTGATGTTTTTAGGCTGAAACTTGAACTTTCATGAGAATTTGAGGAACCAAGGAGTGATTTTGAAAAATTGTTGAAGGAGTGCTGTGATGAAATTTTGACCTTGTGCAGGGTATTTTGAAGATGTTTGATGCTTATGAATGGTCTGGGAAAGCCCGAGTATAGGATTTTCTATAAACTCTCCAAGTTTGCATTGAAAAATGAGGGTTTTTGTATTGGAAGCCTAGTTGGGAAGGTCCTAAAACCTAGAATTTTATTTTTTTGAGACCTAAGTAAAGACGATTTTGAGGTTAGGGGGTCTAGTGAGGAGAGTAAAGGGTGGTCTCTTTGAAAAAGTGACCTATTTAGGCCTAGTGGGACAACGGTGGATGTACTAGATCAGGTATTTCTTCCAAACAAGTCTAGGTGGGTTTTTGGATATGTTAGAGAACTTGCAAAAGGGTATTTATAACACTGATCTATTTATGGAGTGTTTCAAAAAATTTTGGACAAAAGGCTAAAAAATAGGTTTCGCAATACTACAAGGGAGGCTGGTGTTAAAAGGTGAGTTTTGAAGATTTTTCTGAACCTGACTTTGAGATTGAATTTAAATGGCTCAATTGTCATCATGTTCATGTTGAGGAAATTTTTTAGGGTCTTGGTGGAGGTTTGTAGTTGTTTTGCAAATTTGAAGGGTTGAGTCCCTTGAGGGTGAGTTGATGTCTACAAAATTGGTTGCATAGTGAAGAAGGGTTCTTTGCTTTAGAGTTGAGTTTCCATTATTGTGAGTAATCTCCACCTTTCCTCTGCATCAATCACTCACAAGAATATAAACTTCAATTCTAAGACAAGCACTCATCTTCACTATGCAATCAATTTTGTAGACATCAACTCACCCTCAAAGGGTTCAACCTTCAATTTTTCAAAAAAACTAAAAACCTCCACCAAGACCCTGAAAAAGTTCCTCAACAAAGTTCCTCAAAGTGCTCATTATGAATAAATTGAAATTCCCTCACCAAGCTTTGCACACACTTTTCTAATGGCTGAAAATCATGATTGATATTTGTCAAGATCATCAAAATAAGGATGTTGCATTGCTTTTTTGGCTAAAATTCTCTTGAATGGCTCATATATGTGCATTTTTGGCAAGGGGACACCAATCCCTGGTTAGTATGTTACTTACAAATATGCATTGGCATCAAAAAAATTAATGTATGTACAAGTATAAATTAATAAGAACCAATGTGCATATACTTAAAAATTAATCCAAGGAACCATCGAGGTCTGCTCTACTCTTTATTGTGTCAAGTATTGCCTCATGGTCAAACTCACACACATTCCACGAGGTCTTTCTCATATTTCTACCCCCATATTTGGTCAAACAAATATTGGATGCAATGACAAGGTTCAAGTAATGAATAATTTTACGATGCATGTCAAAGTCCTAAAATAGCCAATTTTTAACACTCAAATGTGGGTACCTTCTAAGCCATGTTCCAGTAACCACAACTGAGCTTGTAGGGTATTCAATGTTTTCTCCATCTATAACTAGGGCCTCTAATTTATTTTTGGCCTCAAGACAACGACACAAGTAATACTATGTTCCCTCTTCACTGTCTTCATCTACAATAACTGCATAAACATGCCTTGCATTGATATGTGCAAAAAATATCTTGAAATTTGTCAAAATTATGAATATAGTACAAAGTAAGATAATGATCTATGTAATTTCAACAACTAAGCAAGTAGATATATCACCTGGGTGAACTAGATCTGATACGTGGTCAAATTTGACCGATGATTCCATCTGTTTCAGTTCCAATGCCATCAGAGGGCGATACGTGGGAAGTGGGCTAAGATAACTTGTCAACCATTTTTCAACCCACTCCCCTGAATCACTATCATTCCAAGCTTGCACTGTACATGAAGAAAAAAATCATGTCATCTTTCGTTTATCGATAGTCCATCAACCTACATTTGAGCTAAGGAAAGAGTGTACCTCACTCGATCCTGTTACTGTACAACAGTCTTCATATGGTGCAATGTTAGTATCATCCATCAACCAAAAAACTCTACGAACTAAAGAGGTACCTTCATTACCTAGACCCATTGAAGCATTACACCACTCGACGATTGATTTTGCATCTTTCAACTTTGCACTATCTTTATACTTTAACTCTTCTCATGCTAATTCTCTTTTCATGCATGCTCTTGCACCATCATGCTCCCGCTTTCCATGTTCGGCCTCACAAAGTTTCCACATATGTTGAACACGTCTAATGACATGCATCCTATACAACTAGTAGAACATACACAAGTTCTTGAACTGTGTTGCATAGTTACCGAACCATATTATATGTTGGTCATATTTGATGCCCCTTTGAGCCAAACTAGTGTAGAACATCTAGAAGAAACCTTGCATGAACTCTGGATAATGTGTGCAATCATCACTAATGTAAAATTGGTACTCCCTCAATACCTTCCTTTGGTCATCTATACGATCAAATGCATGAATGAATTCTATGTGCACAATTATCAAAACCTATGTGGAGTTGTAATATTGTGACTACACCTCACATTGTGGCTATAGAGTGTAGTTCTCTACAAATTCAACCATTGATAGTATGCTTCCAACTGTAAAGGTGTCCTTGCAGAGCTTAAATTGTGTGTCCAACCATCGGGCTCTATTTGTATGCATTGCATACTCAGACAGTATATTATCATGAAACATGGACATAAATGGGTATGCTGGAATCTTCTCAATAGCCAAATCATACCTTTTTTCTTGAGACCCATCTTTTGTAGCATATGCCACTGTTTTATACTTCCCAAACTCAACTAGTTTTTGTCCCACCTCATATGTGCTTTCCATATGTTGACATACTGGCATATGCTTGAAGCCACCGCAATGCTCATATGAACCATCCAAGCATGTTGTCATGTATAATATCTAGCCATCCTCTATTTCACATAATTTTTTTTATAATAACTCTCTTGAAGATTTTGGTTGGGATTCTATGCCACAATCCTACAAAACATCTTTAGTATGCAAATCTACACATATAGAATGATAATCATAATGGTTAGAAAAATCAATATGTAGTATACAACAACAAGTACTGTGTGTGTGATTTATCTTGACATAAAAAGGTTTAAGAATTTTAAAAAATCTTTGAGAATTACTAATTTCAAGATAATCATTTTCAAATTTTTGAAAAAATTGGGTTTGAGTCATATCCAAAAAATGCTTTGGATGTGGCTCATGATTCTGACTACCGATTCTCCTTCTTACCACATCCCTTTGATTCAGAGATGGCCTTGTGTTATTCTTCCAATAGTCAAGATTCAATTAGTGTTCTCAAGGCTTTGACAACTTCTTTATCTTTTCATGACAGTGTCCCTGAGAATGCCCATAATTCATTTGAATCATTACCCTGAATTCTTTTATGCCTTTGAATGGCTCTTGATAAAGTTTTTCTACTAATTCTTTTTTTTTCACTAGTCTTTCTAATGAGACGATCTCTCTTTGTAATGACACGTCGGGTGACATTACTATCCTTTGAGCATGAGGTCTTACCCACACTCTCATAAGCATCCATTAGATTCTTCACAATAGTGTCTTCACTTGATGCATTCGATTTTGTCAACCCAAGAGTCTTCATGATGTTCATATACTTTACACCCCGCATCAGTTCAACAAATAGTTGACATCTTGTAGTCTCATTTAGCATTTCAAATAATTGTTCCCAAATCTTATCAGCATATCTTCTACAAGTGTGTGTTGAAATATTACCTTCCATGTGCTGCAAAATCTCATCATCAATATCAATCAAATACTTTGGCTTTATACACAAAATTATAGGTGGTGTTCTCCTAGGTACATACATATCAACATTAGGAATTTCATCAATATTTAATTGAGGTGGGATGGATTGTATACCTTTGATCGAGGGTGCAGAAGAAGACATACCTTGAGGTTCACGTGGGGATGATGGCATACCTTCTTTTTCAACTTGAGATGTGTTGGATGGTGTCCAAAAATATTCACTCGAGGTAGATGGTGTCCCTCCATATTCACTTGCAGTAGATGGTGTCTGTCCATATTCACTTGTGCTAGATGGTGTCCCTCCATATTCGCTTGTGCTTAATGGTGTCCATTCATATTCACTTGTTGTAAAGGGTGTGTCTCCAACTACGGTATTTTAATTTGTCTTACGACGATGCTTTTTCATTTGTGTCTTTTGTCCCACCAATTCCCATTCTCTTTTTGATGGTTGAGGTTCCTCTTCAATTGGCTTGTTTTCGTCAATCATTTCCAATTTCTTATTTTAATGATATGCCGCTACCTAAACTCTCTCCTTTTATTTGAAGGTTTTGTTCTCTTTGTCTATTAGTTTCCTCTTTGTCTTTTTATTTGGCATGGTGGATAATTTTATCTGTACCATGGTAATGAGATGAATATTTTTTCCTAAATAATGTATCCATTCAAGTTAATTGAAAAATATGTCATTCAAGGCTTCATTGAAATAATACTTACAGTCATCTTGTACAAAATTTAACATAGCATAGAAAAATGTGACATGATTTTTTTCAATCCAGAATGCCTTGAAGAAAAGTGGTAATGTGGCATGCAAGATAGGCTCAAAATGGAAGCATGGATATTTGCAAAAAAATGCATTTTTTGGCAAAGTTGTGAAGAGATAAGTTAGTTAAGAAGTTAAAAAAATATTTAGATACATTGGGGGAGTTGATTTTGAAGGGAAATAAGATAAATATCATGTAAATTACAATCATAATGACTGTAATGGCATTGTGAGTGTTTGATAAGTTTGTGGTGCAGGAGCACCTTGACAATCTATGCTTCCATTTTGAAATTTGATTCAATTTTGGGTATCTCCATGTTGTAAGAGGGTCATTAAAGAAATTTTCCATGCATGGTAATCATTAATAGGTTTAATTTTTAAGTCCTATGTGTATTTTGTAAATTTTTCACTATTCGCAAAAGTTGCACAAAGACAAAATTGTGAAAAGTTACAAAAACTGTGAAATAGGGAAAGTGGAAGGTCATATATGGGCTTATTTTCACTTGGAGGCACTTGGAAGTTGATAATACATGTATTTAATTCCTTTATAAGGCCTCATATATGTTTGGAAATTTTTGGGTGATTGAATATATGATTTTGAATGAATACACACACTATTTTTCTATATTTTCTTCACAATTTGCCTATTTTAGGATCTTGTATGAATTTGTATGGGTAGGAATGCTTGGTTGATGTTTTTAAGTGTTTTCAAACTCAGTCAAATCCAACATAAAAAAAAATTTCATGCGTTTGTCTTAAATTTTGAGTAAGATATTGTAATTTTTCTCTAAAACTGTCAAACCGTCTGTTAGGATAAACAATGAACTTGAGAAATTGTGTTTCTCCCATTCTACTCAGTGAAAGTTATCAATTTTGGTGTAAAAAATCCTTTTGTCATGTAATTTAATATTTCAAAGGCTACCAATCATATAGTGAGGACTAAGGTGTAAACAAAAGAATTTTCTTGACTATAAAACTGTGTTTAGACTGGTAAAATAGGGAATTGTGAAGCTTAGAGCTTAGGGTTTATGGAACTGAACTTCTGATGGACTTATAAACCTGGGCAGGTCAAATTAAATTTATTTTATGTATTTTTTATGAGATTTTGGTGTTCGGGGTAGCAAAACCAATAATCCATGTTTGCACTAAGGCTTAGTTAGGCTTATTCTTAGACTGAAACAACTAGTTTACAAGAATTTTCTCTAAAGGACTTAATATCCATCTTGTAATATGTTTTGTATGAGGGAAATGCATGTCCAAGATGAGTATCACAGTCTGAAGTGTGTGCATGGTTTGGGGGATACATGTGACAGTTTTTAGATGCTTAGCTACTAGTAATGTAGATAGTCAACAAAGGAACTGAGTTTGTGTGTAAGGGAAGACTTCTAAAACGTTTCATTTTTGTTGTACTAACTCAAAAAAAATTCTTAAGAAAATAATGGTTTGGTTGTGCCTTAAGAATTATAATTTGTGTTTGTAAACAATGGTGCCATTATGGAAGATTTAAGACAACTTGTGAATGACGTAATCATTAGTTGATGTTTTGAGGAACCTAGTTGATTGTAATAAGTTATTTCCAAGATTTTGAAGGTGTTTTGAAGGTCCAAACTATAAGCACCTGTTAACTACCAACCTATAACCACCTGTTAACTACCAAGACCTTCGTTTGTCTTCAAAATTGCTAACATTGACAACTTTTCCTAAATAAGCAACATTATACAACTTTTTTGTCCAAGAAAAACCATCTAAAAACTCTCGAGCTCACCCAAAGACCTTCCATGATTTGTTGTTATTTTTCCATGTAAGTTGCAGCATTGAGTTCTTGAATTACTGAATCATGAACAAGTTGAATGGTTATGAGTTTCCAATATGCTTTATGCTATGTTACAATCAATTTTATGATGGTTAATCTATTTTTTGAGTCTGACAACGAGTTGAAACCAAGTTCTAATGTTTTGGGGAAATATGAAATCAAGTGAAATTGAAGGATTTTGATGAAAATATGATTGATTTTTTTTGTTTATATTCTTTAATTTAAGTTAGGTTCATAAGTACCCTTCATGATTTGAGGATCCTGGTAGATGCTCTGCATCAAGCTTAAAATTGTAATTGGCAAGTCTATATAATTGTGTAATTTAAAATGTGCATTGACAATGTAAGGTTATAATGACAAACAAAAATGAAAGCAAACCATAATAGAATGAAAGAAAATGTGTAAAGACTCCAAATACCTTAAAAACCAAACTTTCAAATGGATGAGTTCAACCCAATTATGTAGCCTTAGCTTCTTCTTTCTTCAAACTCTACACCAATTTGACTTGTTCAAAAGCTTGTTCCCCTCAAAACTTCAATTGTATAGTATTTTTCAATGGAATTCAAACTTCAATTGATATTATATGTCTTTCAACGTGGAAACTCTACTACTTCATGCAAAGGTGGTATAAATATCATGGAAAAGGTGATGGAATGTGAAAAAAATGCTTGCACACTTCACAACATCATCAAAAAGCTATTTTTTGTTAGAGCACGCACAAAACTAGGAGAATATGCAGACTGTCGGCCTTGACATCATAGGCATATTGAGATTTTTTACCATTTTTAGTGGAATAAAAAATGCGCTTGTGTTATAGCTTGAGCGCTTTATTTCTTCCTAAAATGGTAACATCTCTACTTCTTAACAACATGCACACATGATATAGAATATGGTTTTCTGAATATATTCATTTTTGCGCTCTTTCTCTATACCCTCTATCCTAATTCTATATCTATCCCCTACACCCTTATAATAGAGGAGATAGAGGTGAGTGTGTGTTTGTGAGATAGAGAGAGAGGAAGAGTGGGAGAGAAAGAGGGAGAGATGGAGATAGAGAGGGAGGGAGAGAGGGGGAGAGTGGGAGAAAGTGAGAGTGGGAGAGTGGGAGAGAGAAGGAGAGGGAGAGGGGGAGAAAGATATAGTGGGAGAGATGGGGAGAGTGGGAGAGAAAGAGGGAGAGAGGGAAGGAGAGGGAGTGGGAGAAAAAGAGGGAGAGAGAGAGGGAGAGGGAGAGGGGGAGAAAGAGATAGTGGAAGAGATGCAAATAGAGAGGGAAGGAGGGAGGGGGAGAGTGGGAGAGAAAGGGAGTGGGGAGAGGGAGAGAGGGAGGGAGAGGGAGGGAGAGAAAGAGGGAGAGAGGGAGGGAGAGGGAGAGGGGGAGAAAGAGAGAGTGGGAGAGAGAGATAGGGAGAGAGAGGAGGGAGAGAGGAGAGAAAGAGGGAGAGAGGGAGGAGAGAGGGAGGGGAGAAATAGATAGTGGGAGAGATGGAGATAGAGAGGAGGGAGAGAGGGGAGAGTGAGAGAAAGAGAGAGTGGAGAGAAAGAGGAGAGAGGTAGGGAGAGGGAGTGAGAGAGAAAGAGGGAGAGGGGGAGGGAGAGGGGGAGAAAGAGATAGTGGGAGAGATGGAGATAGAGAGGGAGGGAGATAGTGGGAGAGTGGGAGAAAGAGAGAGTGGGGGAGAAAGAGGGAGAGAGGGAGGGAGAGGGAGAGGGGGGGACAGAGATAATGGAAGAGATGGAGATATGGAGGGAGAGAGAGAGGGGAAGAGTGGGAGAGAGTGGGAGAGTGGGAGAAGGGTAGAGTGGGAGAAAGATAGTTTGGGAGGGAGAGAGGGGAGAGTGGGAGAAAGAGAGAGTGGGAGAGAATGGGAGAGTGGGAGAAGCAGAGAGTGGGAGAAAGATAGAGTGGGAGGGAGAGGAGAGGGAGAAAGAGAGAGTGGGAGAGAAATAGGGAGAGAGGCAATGAGAGGGAGTGGGAGAGAAAGAGGGAGAGAAGGAGGGAGATGGAGAGGGGTAGAAAGAGATATTGGGAGAGATGGAGATAGAGAGGGAGGGAGAGAGTGGTAGAGTGGGAGAAAGAGAGAGTGGGAGAGAGTGGGAGAGATGGAGAAGGGGAGAGTGGAAGAAAGAGAGAGTGGGAGAGTAGGAGAAGGGGAGAGTGGGAGAAAGATAGAGTGGGAGTGAGAGAGGGGGAGAGTGGGAGAAAGAGAGAGTGGGAGAGAAAGAGGGACAGAGGGACAAATAGGGAGAGGGGGAGAAAGAGATAGTGGGAGATATGGATATATAGAGGGAGGGAGAGACAGACTAAGAGAGAGATGGAGGGTAGAGGATTAAGAGTTATGGGTTTAAGGATTAAGGGTTTAAAGGTTAAGAGATAGAGAGTAGATGGAGATAGTGGGAGATATGGATACCCCTATACCCTCTTAATCCCTCAACCCTCAACCCTCAACCCTTATATCCTAATCCCTCAGCCCTTAAACCCTCCTAATCCCTCAACCCTCAACACTTAAACCATAATCCCTCAACCCCTATTCCATTTAAATCCCTCAACCCTCAACCCTCAACCCTTAAAACATAATCCCTCAACCCCTATATCCTCTTAATCCCTCAAACCTCAACACCTAAACCCTAATCCCTACACCCCTATACCATCTTAATCCTTCAACCCACAACCCTCCACCCTTAAACCCTAATCCCTCAACCCCTATACCCTCTTAATCCCTTAACCCTCAACCCTCAACCCCAAAACCCTAATCGCGCAACCGCTAAACCCTCTTAATCCCTCAACCCTCAACACTCAACCCTCAAACCTTCAACCCTAATCCCTCTACCCCTATACCCTCTTCATCCCTCAACCCTCAACCCTCAACCCTCAACCCTTAACCCTTAAGCCATATACCCTAATACCTCGACCCCTATACTCTCTTAATCCCTCAACCCTCAACCCTCAACTCTCAAACCCTAATCCCTCAACCCCTATACCCTTTTAATACCTCAACCCTCAACACTCAAACCTCAACCCTTCAACCCTTATCCCTCTACCCATATACCCTCTTAATCCCTCAACCCTCAACCCTCAACCCTCAACCCTTAAACCCTAATCACTCAACCACTATACAATCCCAGTCCCTAAACCCTCAACCCTTAACCCTTAAACCCTAATCCCTCAACCCCTATATCATATTAATCATTTAACCCTCAACCCTCAACACTTAAACCCTAATCCCTCAACCCCTATACCCTCTTAATCCCTCAACCCCTAAACCCTAATCCCTCAACCCCTATACCCTCTTAGTTCCTCAAACCTCAGCCCTAATCCCTTAACCCTCAACCCTTCAACCCTATGAATCCCTCAACCCTCAACTCATAACCATTAAATCCTAATCCCTCAACCCCTATACCCCCTAATCCCTTAACCCTCTACCCTATACCCTTAAAACCTAATCCATCAACCCGTATACCCTCTTAATTCTTCAACCCTCAACCCTCATCCCTCAACCCTCAACCCTCAACCATTCAACCCTAATCCCTCAACCCCTATACGCTCTTAATCCCTTAACCTTGGACACTCAACCCTTAAACCCTAATCCTTCAACCCTTATACCCTCTTAATCCCTCAACCCTCAATGCTCAACCCTTAAACACTAATCCCACAACCCCTATACCCTCTTAATCACTCAACCCTCAACCCTCAAACCCTAATCCCTCAACCCCTATACCCTCGAAATCACTCAAACATCAATGCTCAACCCTCAACCCTTCAACCCTAATCCCTCAACCCCTATACCCTCTTAATCCCTCAACCCTAAACCCTTAACCCTCAACCCTTAAACCCTAATCACTCAACCCCTATACCCTCTTATTCCCTCAACTCTCATCCCTCAACCCTTAAACCCTAATCCCTCAACCCCTATACCCTTGTAATCCCTCAATGCTCAACCCTCAATGCTTCAAGCATAATCCCTTTACCCCTATACCCTCTTAATCTATCAACCTTCAACAATCAACCCTCAACCCTTGAACCCTAATCCCTAAACCACTATACCCACTTAATCTGTCAAACTTCAATGCTCAACCATCAACCTTTCAACCCTAATCCCTTTGCCCTATTCCCTCTTGATCCCTCAAACCTCAACCCTCAACCCTTAACCCTTAAACAGTAATCTGTTAATCCCTATACGCTCTTAATCCCTCAACCCTCAACCCTTAAACCCTAATCCCTCATCCCCTATACCCTCTTAATTTCTCATCCCTCAACCCTCATCCCTCAACCCTCAACCCTTCGACCTTAATCCCTCTACCCCTATACCCTCTTAATCCTTCAACCCCTAATCCTCAACCCTTAAACCCTAATCCCTCAACCCCTATACCCTCTTAATCTCTTAACCCTATACCTTCAACAATGATTTTTTTAGTGGCTAATATTCACTAATTGGCTAATAGTTGAAATTTGGGAATCCAAGCTTGGCTAATAGTTTGAACTACATTGTAACTTGAATCACCAGATTTTTACAAAGTTTTATTATAGTCTTATTTAAATCACCAAATAATTTATTTTATTAAAAAATTTAACTCAAAAATTTGCCTTAATTTTATAAATTATTAGAGAAATCTATATTAATTTGCCAATAATATATCATAAATATTAGTTGCTTTAGGACCATATATCTAATCTTTAGTTTCCACCATTGATTTAAATATAATATAATGGACCTTGTTATATTCCATGAGGTAAAATGTACACATGATCTGTAGTTCTCATGGGGCCCACAATTTTTAGTATCACAAGCATTATAGATTGTGGGTAAATTTCACCTTATATTGTACAACAAGAGTTGTTAGACCAATGATATAAAAGTAGTTTTGAGCCCCCATGAAAATTATAGATCATGGCTACATTTTACCTTGTAGAATATAATGAGGGCCATTATATTATATTATAAAATAATGGTAGAAATTAAATATTATAGTCTACCCCTTCAACTCATCGATAATTTCCACCCTCGGGCCCTAGCTTTTCTGTGAAAATTATTTATAGATTGGATAAATTCACCATCATAATTAATGCATTTTCCTATTATTTTTCAAGATTTTCCAAAATTTTCCACAAAATTTTAGTGATGTAAAATAATTACAAATAAAACTAATATTTCTTTAAAAAAAAAAGGAAAGTTTCGCTAATAGAAATTAAATATTTTTCCTCTAAAAATAAAAACTCTCAAGGATTTTATATCTTTTTTTGAGGGGGGTTTCTTAAATTTATCACTAACCCTCAACCCTTAAACCCTAATCCCTCAACCCCTATATCCTCTTATTACCTCAACCCTCAACCCTCAACCCTCAACCCTCAATCCTCAACCCTCGACCCTCAACCATTAAACCCTAATCCCTTAACCTCTATAACCTCATAATCCCTCATAATCCCTCAACCCTCAACCCTTAAACTCCAAACCCTCAACCCCTATACCCTCTCAATTCCTCGACCTTTAGCCCTCATCCCTCATCCCTCAACCCTTCAACCCTAATCCCTAAACCCCTATACCCTTTTAATCCCTCAACCCTCAACCCTCAACCCTTAAACCCTAATCCCTCAACCCCTATACCCTATTAATCCATCAACCCTCAACCCTCAACCCTTAAACCTTAATCCCTCAACCCCTATACCCTCTTAAATCGTTAACCCTCAACCCCCATCTCTCAAACCCCAACCCTTCAACCGTAATCCCACAACCCCTATAACCTCTTAATCCCTCAACCCTCAACCCTCAACCCCTATACCCTCTTAATCCCTCAACTATACCCTCTTAATACCTCAAACCTCAACCCTCAACTCTTAAACCCTAATCTCTCAACCCCTATACCCTCTTAATCTCTTAACCCTAAACCCTTAAACCTTAATCCCTCAACCCTCAATGCTCAACACTCAACCCTTCAACCTAAATCACTCAACCCCTATACCCTCTTAATCCCTCAACCCTCAACCATCAACCATTAAACCCTAATACCTCAACCCCTATACCCTCTTAATCCATGAACCCTCAACACTAAATCGTTAAACGCTAATCCCTCAACCCTCAACCCTTAAAACATAATTCCTCAAAACCCATATACCCTCTTAATCCATCAACCCTCAAACATCAACCCTCAACCCTCAACCCTCAACCTTCAACCCTTCAACGCTAATCCCTTTACCCCTATACCCTCTTAATTTGTCAACCTTCAACGCTCAACCCTCAATCATTGAACACTAATCCCTCAACCCCTATAACCTCTTTATATATCAACATTCAATGCTCAACCCTCAACCCTTAAACCCTAATCCCTCGCCCCTATACCCTCTTAATCCCTTAACCTGCAATGCTCAATAGTCAACCCTTAAACCCTAATCCCTCAATCCCTATACCCTCTTAATCTCTCAACCCTCAACCCTAGAACCTTAAACACTAATCCCTCAACCACTATATCCTTTTAATCACTTAACCCTAAACCATTAAACCTTAATCCTTCAACCCCTATACCCTCTTAATCCCTCAACCCTCAACGCTCAACCCTCAACCGTTCAAACCTAATCCCTGAACTCCTATACTCTCTTTATTCCTCAACCCCTATACCATAATAATCCTTCAACCCTCAACCATCAACCCCTAAACACTAATCCCACAAACCCTATACCCTCTTAATCACCCAACCTACAACCCTTAAACCCTAATCCCAAAACCCCTATACCTTCTTAATCCCTCAACCCTCAACCCTAATCCCTCAACCCTTCAACCCTAATCCCTCAACCTCTATACCCTCTTAAACCATCAACCCTCAACCTTCAAACCTTAAACCCTAATACCTCAACCCCTATACCCTCTTATTCCCTCAATCATCAACCCGCAACCCTTAAACCCTAATCCCTCAACCCCTATACCCTCTTAATCCCTCAACCCTCAATGCTCAACCCTAATCCCATTACACCTATACCCTCTTAATTTGTGAACATTCAACGCTCAACCCTCAACCCTTGAACCCTAATCCCTCAACCCCTATACCCACTTAATCTATCAACCTTCAATTCTCAACCCTCAACCCTTCAATCCTAATCTGTCTACCCTTATAACCTCTTAATCCCTCAACCCTCAACCTTCAACCCTTAACCCTTAAACTATAATCCCTGAATTCCTATACCATCTTAATCCCTTAACCTTCAACCCTCAACCCTTAAACCCTAATCCCTCAACCCTCAACCCTAAACCGTTAAACCCTAATTCCTCAACCCCTATACCCTCTTAATCCATCAACCCTCAACCCCTATATCTTCTTAATCCCTGAACCCTGAACCCTAAACCCTTAAACCCTAGTCCCTCAAACCCTATATCCTCTTAATCCCTAAACCCTTAAACCCTAATCCCTCAATGCCTATACCCTCTTAATTCCTCATGCCTCAACCCTCATCCCTCAACCGTCAACCCTCAACCCTCAACCCTTCGACCCTAATCCCTCAACCCTCAACCCTTAAATCCTAATCCCGCAACCCTTATACCCTCTTAATCCCTTAACCCTATACCCTCAACACCTAAATCGTAATCCCTTAACACCTATATCCTCTTAATCCCTCAACCCTCAACCCTCAACCCTTAAACCCTAATCCCTCTACCTCTATACCCTCTTAATACCTCAATTCTCAACATTCAACCCTTAAACCCAAATCCCTCAACACCTATACCCTCTTAATTCCTCAACCCTAATCCCTCAAACCCTATACCCTCTTAATCCCTCAAACCTCAACCCTCAACCCTTAAACCCTAACCCCTCAATCCCTCAACCCTCTTAATCCATCATCCCTCAACCCTCAACCCTTAAACCCTAATCCCTCAACCCATATACCCTCTTAATTCCATAATCCTCAACCCCCATCTCTCAACCCTCAAACCTTCAAACCTAATCACTCAACCGCTATAACCTCTTAATCCCTCACCCCTCAACCTTCAATGCTCAAACCCTAATCCCTCAACCCCTATACCCTCTTAATCCCTAAACAGTAAACCCTTAAACCTTAATCCCTAAACCCATATACCTTCTTAATCCTCAACCCTTAATGCTCAACCCTCAACCCTTCAACCCGAATCATTCAACCCCTATACCCTCTTAATCCCTCAACCCTCAACCCTTAAAACCCTAATCCCTCAACCCCTATTCCCTCCTAATCCCTCATCCCCTATATCCTCTTAATCCCTCAACCCTCAACTCTCAACCCTTAAACCCTAATCCATCAA